>WAAD01020604.1:95526-232865 GCA_013389945.1 Fregata magnificens
CCGGGGCCCCTCTAGCACCGGCGGTGAGCCCCGGGCAAATCCCGCCCCGGAGGAGGAAGAGCCGCCAGAGCCGACCTGCTTAGGTACTGACCGCCCCCCCCAGCCGCTCTCTGCTTTTCAGTGGTCCCCACGATCATTGGCGCCTCCGTGGGCTGACTCCCGCACCCCGAGGCCTCCGTTTGCCCCTGGTTGTTCCCCGGAGCCCCTGTCTGTGTGGAAGTGCCCCCAGGGCCCTCTGCCTGACCCGGCAGTTTGCTCTGCAGTCCCCCCCGGAGCACTCCAGGCACCTTCTGGCAGTCCCTCAACCGCTCTGTGCACTGTTTGGTCTTCCCCAGAGCCTTCTGTGTTTTGTTTCCCTGCACCCCATAGCCCTCCAGGTGCTTTTTTTGGTGTGCCCTGGAGCCCTCTCTTCTTAGGCACTTTGTGGGCTTCTGGGTACACCAGAGGGTTGGCAGGGAGTCTTTGGGCTGGGCAACACCCAGCAGCTCAGATGTCAGCCCCGTGTGGTGGGCTGGCAGGTGGCTCGGAGCATCCCCCCTGCCTTCGGCTCTGGAGCCCTCCATCCTGCTGAACACCACATCTTTCCTCCCAGTCTGGCCCAGGAAGGATGCTCAGCGAGAGCAGGAGCAGGTCGCAGCTCCTGCTTTCACTGCAGTGCTGAAGGCAGAGAGACTGGTAAGTGAGGAGCCAATAGTTCCTCCTAAAACCAATCTCTTCTGCTCTTGGTCTGACCCAAGGCAGCCTGCGTTTGTGTGCAGGACCCCGTGAAGACAGGAAGCCTCCCCCATATTGATGAAGGGATAGAGTGTACCCTCAGCGAATTTGCCAACGATACCAAACTGGGAGGAGTGGCTGATGCACTAGAAGGCTGTGCTGCCATCCAGTGAGATCTGGACAGGCTGGAGAGCTGGGACGAGGGGAACCGAATGAAATTCAACAAGAGCAAGTGTAAAGTCCTGCACCTGGGGAGGAACAACCCCATGCACTAGTACAGGTTGGGGGTTGACCTGCTGGAAAGTAGCACTGCTGAGAAGGACCTGGGAGTGCTGGTGGGCAGCAGGCTGACCATGAGCCAGCACTGTGCCCCTGTGGCCAAGGCGGCCAATGGGATCCTGGCGTGCATGGAAAGGAGTGTGGCCAGCAGGTTGAGGGAGGTTATCCTCCCCCTCTACTCCGCCCTAGTGAGGCCGCATCTGGAGTACTGTGTCCAGTTCTGGGCTCCCCAGTTCAAGAAAGACAGGGAACTGCTGGAGCAAGTCCAGCGGAGAGCTACGAAGATGATCAGGGGACTGGAGCATCTCTCTTATGAGGAAAGGCTGGGAGACCTGGGTCTGTTCAGCCTGGAGAAGGGAAGACTGAGGGGGGATCTTGTTACTGCTTACAAATATCTAAAGGGTGGGTGTCAAGAGGATGGGGCCAGACTCTTCTCAGTGGTGCCCAACGACAGGACAAGGGGCAATGGGCACAAATTAGAACACAGGAAGTTCCAGCTGAACATGAGAAAAAACTTTACTGTGAGGGTGACAGAGCACTGGAACAGGCTGCCCAGAGAGGTTGTGGAATCTCCTTCTCTGGAATTACTCAAAACCCGCCTGGACGCCGTCCTGTGCACCCTGCTCTAGGTGAACCTGCTCAAGCAGGGGGGTTGGACAAGATGATCTTCAGAGGTCCCTTCCAACCCCAAACATTCTGTGATATCTCCACCTCAGCTTTTCACCTGCCTCCCCAGTTCTCAGCAGATGAGGCTGGGTTATCTGTATTGCGTTGGTTTCCCTGTGCATACTAGCAGGGAAGGTTTGCTGGGGAAAGCCGTTGCTCCTTAAATTTCCTTTTCCCAGCAGAGCCGTGGCCTGGTGTGCCTGATTCCAGCAGTCCTGCCTATGGCACAGTGCCTGGGCTGTGGGCAGAGGAGGCATGCTCCTTGCTTTAGTATGGAGAGCAGTCTGGACTGAGGGCTGAGCTATGTGCCTGAGGCAAGGCTGCACGATGGGGGAAATAAAGCTGCGTGTTTTATTTTTGTAGCATGTCCTGCTCTGTAGAAGCGTTAGCAGAAAGTTAGATGGCCTGGACCTGCGTCTGCCTCCACCATCATCCTGACCCCATAGCTGATGGGAAGAGCAGCTGCTTCTCCAGTGCCACCACCTGGATGAGAAGCTTTTCCAGCCCTACCAGGCCAGCATTCCCAGCCGTTGTCCCCCTGCGGGGGGGTGAAGCAGCAGCTGCCCCAATCCTTGGGGGATTTAGGTACTGGGAACTGCGACGTTGCTGCAGTTTGATGTCTCAGTTCTTCCCAACTGCAAAGTGCTCTTCCAGCTTGAACCACTGGATGGGGCGGGAGGAAAAGATGTGTTTTGATCTCAACTACATTCCTCAGGAGCAGCAATTGGGAAAGATGCTGTGTTCCTTGTTGAGCCAACCCTGGCAGCAGTGCCCCTGCTCCCCACACAGAGCAGCCAAAGGATTGCTGTGCTATCGGCTAGTTTCTGCACTGACTCCAGCCACCCCAAAAATGGCAAAAAGAATAAACTTCTGGACACTGGTGTCTACGCACAGCTCAAGCACCCTGGAGGCGCAGGGCACTTCTAAAAGCCACAAGGGACTAAGTGACTTGTGTGGGTGGCAAAAACCCTGTAGGGCTCTTTTGTCCCCAAATAACTCAGAGTCTGAGAAAAGGGGTCTGGCTCCTTCCCTCCGCTGTTCCAGTTGGGCCAGACTAAAATGGAGTGGCTGTAAAACTCAGGTTATGCTTTGTGATGTGTCTTTCTGTGAGCAAAAGCCTCATAATGAAGCTTTTAATGGCTGTTGTAAACAAATCAATATCTCCATCTATACATCTGAAATGAAAGAGGCTGAAGGAACTATGAAGGTTTTTAATGTCAAAATAAATTACTCCTGCTGTGGCAATAGCTATGTGTGGAGCACTTGATTATTCCCAACCATTAGTGATGCTGGCGAGGACAGAAATATTCATGCTCTGTATTTAACTGGAAATTAAGAGAATGTATCATTTGGTGACAGGAACTTTTGCAAATGGCTGCTCCGCCTTCGGTCGGCTCCCCAACTAATAAATCACTGGCAGGACTTTGGGAAACTTGATTTACAACTCAGACCTGCTGGTGGGTGTTTGCCAGAGGATGCGTTCCTGAAAATCCCCTGGTAGATGGAGGTGTGCTGGTATTCTCCTGCTCTTGGAGGGATGCTGGAGGCTCATTTAAGGTTTGCTTTGGGAGCTGGGAAAAATGACTTATGAGGGAAAGCCGGCTGTCCGCCCACCAGGCAGCAACTGCTGCCTGCTCTGCTCCTGGTACTTTTCCACCTGCCTGCCTGCACTGTACCAGGGCTGTGGGAAGCTCTGGGGTGACACCGAACACGGGGGATGTCTCCTAGCTGCAGGCAAGTGCTGGAGGCGGGTGGGAAGCTTAGGAGAAGAGTAGGAAAGCGGGGAGCGGTCCTGTGTGACTGCTGCAGCTGCTGTGACAGACTTGAAACCTTGTTGGTCACGATTGGACTGCTGAGCTGCTTGGCGGGTCCCGGGGTGGGATGCGCTGACTGCTCCAGACCCACAACACGGGTAGCGTAGCAACGGGGATCTTCCCCAGCTGCAAGGTTTAAAAATAGAGCTGGGGAGTGTCGAACTCACAGCCTTCTGGGGTTACTGAGACCTCTGCCCCCCATGAGTATCATCAGACCTAGGCTTGACTTGGTGGGCGCTCGCCTGTGGTGATGGGAGTGCTGGAGGTTTGGTTTCTGCGTGGGTCGGGGGTGCTTCTGCATGCACCCATGTCCCCACACGTCCGGGGACCCTGCTGCAGCGGCTGAGACTGTTGATGCCGCACAAGCAGGGTCTCCTCGTGTTGAACTGGCGCACCCCTCTATAAATGACTTGTAAACTAAAGATTATCTGGTAATTTCTGTGTGCTGGAGCAGATGCTACAGGAGCGTTTATTAACCCACTGGTGCTATTCTTATGCAAACAACTGTAGCTCATCTCAGTAATAAAAGGCGATTTAATACCTGCTCGGCTGCTGACAGTGACTAGGAAGGTGCTTGGTTTTGGTTTGCAGTGCAGATCCTTTTTGCAGACAGACGCCCTAGGGTCAGCCTCTCTGTCTGATTTTCCCTTCCAGAGCGCGCTGTCTGCTTTCAGCCTTGCTTGTTATTGCTGCAGAGCTACTTGTGGTCATGCTCGTACCTTGGTGCACAAGGAAGAGGTTGAAACCTCAGAATAAGACCTCTCTAAGGTCTTATTAGGAAGGCCTGTTCCCGAGCAGCCTTCTTGCACCCTGGCTCAGCGCTACGTCTGAAAAGGCTGTAACACAGGTTGCACTAGCACTGCTTGGATTTTTTTCCCCTTAGAGAGTGTGGCTCGGAGCAGGAAGGCCCCGGAGGAGGCCAGCGTGTGAAGGGCCATCCTACAGGGTTTCAGAGCTCAGAATGGCCCCGCTGACTTCTCCCTTTGCAGGCAACTGGCTCGTTTGTGATGAGCAGTGGTGATCTGACCTTTTGTGCTCTCATTTGTTGTGTTTTATTTCCAGGTAAAGCGCTTGTACCCCAGGATTTCACAGACCCGGTTATGGCTGCAAAATCAAATATAAAAATAACTCCTCAAGTACCGCGACGTATAAATCACCGGTAGCACGGTCACAGCGCGGGCTCACGCTTCCAGCTGAGGAAGAGTCCTCAAGGTCCCGATGGAGCAATCAAGATAAGATTGCGGGGTTGAAAGCAGATGAGGGATGTGATGAGCTGTAAATCCTATGGAGCTGTAGGGGCCGGCAGCAGCAAGATGAGGCTGTGCCTCTCCCCAGCTTTGGTCTGGCTGTGCCCACGCAAGGTTTCACATTGTTCTTGGCAACTTTCCCTTACGAACAAAGGGAAGAGAAATGGGCAGGCTGGTCCGGACACATCTGCCAGCCTGCAGCCACTGAGAATTACACCGGCAATCATTTCTGACTGCAGGAACCTGCTGCAGAGATGCTAGATGGACTGGCTGGGTTGGTGGCTTGTTAATTCAGTTCAATTTATTTTGTAATTTGGAACTCATAGCAATTCGAAATGATCATTTCAAACTAGGTTGGTGCTTGTGAATGAGGGACTTACAGCAGAGCCGAGCTCCTGCGGCTCTGTCTGCATTGGGGAGAGGAGGGTGGGACTGGTGTACACACGGGACCTGAATCCAAGAGGGCAAACTCAGCGATTCCCCACATCCCAGGGGAAATTGGTGGGGCTCTGAGTCCTTGCACAGGCTGCCAACCAGACCGGTGTTTGCAGAGGTGCTAATGCCTTTGAGGATGCTGCGGGTGCCCTGTGTGGGGAGGAAAGGAAGGCAGTTTGCAGAGCAGGACAGCTTGCTTTGCTACGCTTCTCTGCTTGCACAGAGCGTGGGTGAAGTCCTCGGGGAGGATTTTGTTGACAGATCTTGAGAGAACGTCTCAGACCAGAGCTGCTCTGGAGAACATTGTCTCCATCCCCTGCATGCTTCATCCTTTGGGCGTGCTGAGTGACTCCGAAGTCCTTGGAGATGTGCCCAGTGTGCCATGTTTTGTGGCCTTTTTTTTGTGCTGCTGATGAAATCCTGGTGTGGGTAGTGTCTGCCACTGCTGTCTGAGTGTCGAACACCAGGGGGGTTTTGTAGGGGAGAGGTTGTAATGCTGACAATGTTAGCGCTGCAAGACAAAAATCTTAACACAAACCCATCTAACAGGGACTCCGCTCTCTGGAGGGTTATTGCTGTGGCGCAGTTCGGATGTGGATATCAGTCACATCTTTGAGACGCGCGTCTTGGCGAAGGGCGGCAGGACAGGCTTTGGGGGGCGGGGTGGGGGGGGGTGTTGAAGTCACGCACGATTTTTATCTTCCTCTGTGAAGGCTGTGAGATATCAGAAGTGTCACCCAAGGAGGCCTTCTCCTCTTTGGGGTATGGATTCCTAAATTCCTCAATTTAAATGCAAATTCACAGCCATTTGATTATGCCATGCGTCAGAGAAGCTTTTGGACGGTGAATAGCTTGTAATAATCAGCTACACATCCCTCAATACAGATATTATCCGCTGTTGCGATATGGCTGTGTGCCTCTGCAGAAAGCAGAGTGGTTCAGAACAACCCTCCTTTTCCCTTTTTCTCCTTTTGCCTCCATTGAAAATTGCTCTCATTACCTCCTTGTGCCGTCCAGGTTGATTAAAAAGGTTTCAATCTGCTTTGCAATAACAAGAATAATGTTTTTGGAGGTGCTTTGCATGGTAATGCTCTTCTGAGCCTGAAATGCTGCTGCTCAGAATGACTGCAGCCTCAGGCAGGGCTTGTATTTCTTCTTGACACCTTGGTCTTCTGTAACCAGAATATTTTTTGTTGGGAGGCTTATAATTGCCTGACTTATAACTTCCTTATAGGAAAAGAGAAAGGGGAAAGCGGGATCAGTGTGGCACAGGCGTGGGTGCTGTAGTTGTGGCATGGCCCACGGGAAGCTCATCCTGGTTGGGATCTCCGTCCTGGGATATCTTCCAGGATGAAACCCTGATCTTGTGTAGGGAGACCACGGGTCACACCAGGAATTCCTAGACCCTCCTGTGACACACTTCCCTGCCCATCAAATTGCTCAAATTAGTAATATTTGACTTTTAATCAAGCCCATTACAGTCGTTGCCACACTTGAGCATCCTATTTAAGCAATCATCACTCTCACCCACTCCCTCCCTTTCCTTGGGAGCTTCTCAGGTATTTGCATCTTGCCGATGCGAAGGAAAGTCCTTTTGACGTGGTTACTTGGCACCAAGAACATGAAAACTGCAGTTAATCCTCATTTCACGCTTGCAGCCGGGCGGGGTTGATTTTTGAATTGCCGCTGCAGGTTCTCAAATCTTTCATTAGCTAATGCTTGATTCATTTAGTTCAGTAAAAAAAAGTAATTGCTTGTCTAAACAACCAGACACCACTTCTCCGTGGCCTGTAATTCTCTACCAAGCAGCCCCGTTTGCAGCGCGGAAACCAAAATCTGCTGCAATCTGCACATAAACTGAAGTGGGGAGCTCATGAACTCAAAGGAAGAATATGAAGAATCCACTTTCCTCCGTACACTTTAAACTCAAGTTGTTTTTCTTTAAGCTCCAACTTTGTCATAACGATCTAACAGACCATTTGGTGCTATGGAAACCCCAGTTTACACACTGGTACATAGCTGCAAGCAATTAACTATCTTTAATTTTCATTTTCTGGGGATATTTTTGACTTGTGGATTAAGCAAACATTTATGCAAAACAGCGTGGAATCCATAAATGTTAATTAAGTTGAACTTGTGTCTTTGCCACAGCAGATAATCAGATTGATGGGTTCACCGAAGTCTGCAAAACTTGCTGTGATGGCTGAGAGCAGCTATAAAAAGACACAGCCGCGCAGGTGACAGCAAGGCTCTGCTCTTTGGGTGTCACCTTTAGCGTGCTCCTGCTTGGTACTGCTCTCACCTGGTGTGTCTTGGCTTGACCGGATGCGGATCCAGGTTTCGCTCTCCGAGTGACACCGGTGGGTTTTGCAGGCACAGCGTCAACTCTGCAAATGTGTCTTGCTTGCTGTGCGAGGGTACCATGGCATGCAATGAGCGGCAAAGGCCTCAGCTAGGGAAGGAGGATGCTGACAGCTAGAGGAGAAGAGCTCTGCAATACTTCACCAGGCTGCAAATGCAGGGAATGATCCCTTTATCTGTCCCTCCCCTCCTTTGTAAAACCACCACCTTAAATTGTCCCCAGAGCCTCAGCCCTGACCCAATCCCACCAGGCAGCCCTTGATTTTGGGGGTTTTCATAGTGGATTGCAGATGGAGGAAATGTGCAAACCGGGATGAACCGGGGCACGAGAAATTTGAATTGTCCCATACCGTTTCTGCAGCAGATTGCTGTGGCTGATGAGTATTTTTTATAACCAATAAACACATTCTCATCGCTTTTAGCTAGTGTGTGTGTGCAGGTGCATTTAGGAACAGGTATGAACCCTTCTGGGAAAGGTGATGCATTGATCCTGATAAATAAAGTGACCCTTCTTGGATCTGATGTGCTGAATCCTGCTGTAAAGTGGGATCTGCTCTCAGGTTCTCGCTGCGGGGAAGCTTGGCTGGAAGCAGATGCCTGCACGAAGCACGGCACAGCAGCAATGCGTGACACTGTTTATTCCTTCTCTCCCTTTTGCATGATAAAATAACCCATGAAAATAAATAACAAGAGCTTAATAGGCACATGGGACGGGGCCTTTGGCAGCGATGCCAATCAGCTGTGCCTTGGCAATGCTCCTCTAATTAAAAACTGCAAATTACAGCTGGTTGGAGCTGATTGCAAGGGCTGGCTGGGTTGGGGGCTTTGCTCTGGGAGGTGAAGCTTGGCTGGTTGCTCCTCACATTCACACTTTCTCTCCCATCAGGGTGGTGAGGCCTTGGAAAGCCAAGGATTGTGCTGTCCCGGTGCCTGCCCCGGCGGAGCAGTGGGGGTTTGGGAAGTCCAAACCAGAAAGTGGATCCAAGTGCGTTAGCTGCTTTGCCAAGGGAATCGCTCTGCGTCGCAGCCAGGTGGAAACACTGGTGCTGATGCATGATCCTTGAGTCACACGTCTGCTTCAGCTTGGCGCAGAGAAGCGAGCGGCCGGTAAGTCCTGCCCGCGTTTGAGGAGCGATTTGAGTCTTTCTCATGCTTTGGGAATTGGTGACGTGTGGCCGGTCCCGGCTTTGCAGATGGCTGAGTTTTGAGGATTATGCTTTTTCTTGCTGTAGTGTTGAAATTTCAGAGCACACCCCTCCCACTGAAGGTCCCCCCAAACCCACCGGCTGCCTTTCACCCCTCTTTTCACCTAGTTTCGGCTTTGCCATGTTTCACCCCTTCTCCTCCCGCTCCCCCTGCAAGACACCAGTTGTTGCCTCTCATCATTGCAGGCTCATTAATGGGTTGCAACATGATCTCACAAAAGAAACATTTATTTATGAAAATCCATTTGGACAAACCCGATGATCAGAGAGAGACTGTTTTGGGGAGGAGGGTTGGACTTCTTCTCTGTAGAGATGCTACTATGGGAAGAACTTCATGCAAATCTTCTATCAGCTGCCCCACACACCAAATACCAAACCCCAGACGTACGTCGCAGCCCATCTCGTCCCCTCATCCCCCGCCTGGCCCCTGCTGTATCATGTTGCACAGAATCGGGAGCCTTTTTGTCTGGGATGGAAAATTTAAGGGCAGAGACACCCGAGAGTCATCTCTGATCCTCAGCTGCTCTTGGGACTCACTGTCCCTTCTCCAGGGTGCCGTGATTGCCACGTTTAACTGATGAGTGTGATTTAGCTTCCAGCAGAGATGGTATTTTGGGTGCATATGCCACAGGAAAAGGGGCTATTTGCATGTTAAACTTTGCATTTTAAGTGCCGTATTAATTATTCAGCTGGAGACAGGTTTTTGGGGGGCAGGATGGTGTGTTCAGTAGATTATTAACAGATTCCTGAAGCCTGAGAGGTGTGAGGTTTTTTTTAATTATTATTTTAATGGTAATCAAAAGCTAGGAGCTCTTGGGCTGGGCACTTTGGTTGTGTGATCTGGCAGGGGGGCTCTGGCTAGGACACAGCAAGCTAAAAAAAAAACCCCGTCAGCCCTGCGGAAATAAGCAGCAAATAGCGGATACTTTTCTTCCATCCCAAGTCGCTACCCTTTGGCGGTGTGCTTGGCTGGGCCAGGCAGTGACTGCATCCCTCGAGGGTCAGTAAAATAATAATAAAGATAAGCGGTGGGCAGGCAGCCTTTTGCATGTCTACCGGCAATCCCGTTACAAGTGCTACAATGGGGATTGGTACTGGCTGCTTTGCTTTGACTTCCACATTTGCAAAGCTGCCTAATTTTTCTGGCAAGCAGGCTCTTGCTTGGCTTTTGCTGGTTTTTGTTTTGAGCTGGTGGGAGATAAATGGTTACACATGAAACGGGGTGTAAATGTTGTATTTTGGAGCAACTGAGCAGATCTTGAGGTATGTATGGGGATGGGGATTTGCTGCTCCGTGCTCCTGCTGGGAGCTAGGTGGGAAGAGCAGTTTCTGAGTGCCCGGAAGCAAACCTGAGCTTATATCAATCCCCTGGGGGTAAGGAGATGGCTTCAGGCTGGGATTTGGGTTTCAGAGCTCCCTTCTGCAATGGTTTTGGCTTGGAGTGCATTGTAACTGGGCTTAAGCAGCTCTCCTTAATGATGGTGGGAGCTACCTGTATGCCTCCAAGAAGGAGATGGCAAAGGGATGTGTGCAGACCTGCTCAGTGATTCTCTTCAGATGCTATTATTTTGCATTTCGGAGAGCCAGGAAAGATACAAAGAAACTGTCTCGCTTTGCAATTGAATTTCTAATCGGAGATCTGCAAGCAAACCAGGGAAATGGGCTTAATAAACCAGAAAAAGCCTCTGTATTACAGCTGACCTGTTTGACGGGAGAGCTGGAAATAGTGCAGAGACTAGACTCACCATATGGTTAGATGTCACATCCCCAAGCCTGGCCAGGGGTGTCTTTTTTCTTTTTAGGCTTTTCAGCCTTCAAAAGAAGACTTCTCTGTGGCTTTTGCATGCACAGAGCATCCCAAGGTTGGTGAAACCACCTAATGTTGCCTGATGTATGCCATGTGCGTGGACACGGACCTGACCCAAACATTCCATCTTGTGGGTTGGCCTAGATCTGAAATGTGAAAAGAGCCTCGTCCCTGTTCCTGCCTCCACCACTTGGAGGGGGGAAAGGAAAACCCGGGGCTGGGCATGCGGTACCCATTTACACAGAACATTTTGGTTTTCCTGCATTGGTCTCCATCTTGACACATTCCCATCAGCTTGGGCGTCCCAGGCTGGCTCCGCTGCGGTCGTTGGCACTATTAACAGGTGGGAGTTTTTCCCACTTTATTTCAAGAGATAGTTTTCTACAAGATGCACAAGAAGCATTTCAGGCTGTAAAGTGTCAGCTTGAATTGAAGTTGCTGTGCACGCCCTTGGGGTTATCCCACGTTTCAAGCTGAGCATTGCTTGTGAGAAGACAGTTGTCATTTCTCTGCACATCTCACGATCACAGCATCCTTGGGGCATAAAACACGGAGGACAAAAGGGCAGCGTGGCTATATATATATATATACACACACACATATATAAATATTTTTTTTTTTTCTAAATGCTGACTTCTGTAGGCTCACAACCTGACACAAACTCTTGTGCGTGGGGTGTATGGAACAGATCTCTGCTTGCCTTATTCGGCTCTCTAGACCATTTCAAGATAGTTGGTTTCATTTTAATTTTGAATTTGTGTTGGCAGCTGGAGTAAATCAGAATTTGGCTCTGGTTTGTAGCACCTTCTCGTGTATTGGCAGCACAGCTCCTGTGGAGTTGGTGGGAAAAGTTTCCTAGTCCAACCCTTGGGTTAAAACCCTCAGCATCGCCTATCCCTTCAATCGCTGCTGCCTGTGGCTGGTGGTTTTTTGTGAAACCAAATCCCCAGGCAGGCTCACGCCATTGCCCCTTCTCCACACTGCAGGGTCGTGGGAAGCAGTGGCAAGGGAATATGTCTTAAGGCGACAAGAACGGTGAGAAGTGGAATTTTAAGCAGGAAAAAAAATAGCGTATTCCAGCATATGCATGAAGCACGCGGCAGTTTGTAACGCTGCGTAGTCACAGCAGTCGGGAACAGCGTGGAAGTGGCTGGAAGAGCTGCTCCTCACTGATGGCACTTGGCAGGATTTCGGGTAAAAATGAAGATGATCATTCTTGTCAATCTGGTTTTGCAGCCATTTTGTTGCTCTTGGATCCATCTATTTGCCCATTCATTTAATTTCTGCTGGAGTCATTGCTTAAATATGTGTATTTTTATCTCCAAGAACCATCGTGGCTGGGGATTTATTAATGACTGGATCTTCCAACAGCCAGTGTGGAGGATGAGTAGTTGAAAAGCTCCAAAAGTCATCGCTGCTTTACTTCCAGAAATTGCTGTGTGCTCAGCAGAGTCTGATGTTTGGCTGCTTTAAAATGAATAAGCCGTTTCCTTGCCCTGTGCAAATCTGTCTTGCATCTCTCCAGCATTTCTGTCTTGCAGTGAATCCATTTTAGGAGTCTGATTTCTACACCAAAAGTAGAGAGATTGGACAAGCAGCAAGGAGCAGTCGATACAACTGCCCCCAAATTGCCCCCAAACTTGTGGGTTAGGTCCCGAGAAGCCACATTTGCCCACTTCTCATCTTATTTACTTTTTTTTCCCCCTTTGAGTGTATGTTCATACATTTGCTGACCAAAGGAGCCCTTGGTATGAAGAGCCCCAGTGAAAATTATCCATCATAACAGGGCTAAAATATTAGCTATATCCGTGTACACATCATAAACTTAATGTTTTATGCAAAAGACCGGGGGATGAAAAGAAAAAAAGTTTCCCTGATTAAAACAAAATCCAGAAAGTGGAAGTGAATCATTTCAACCCTCCTCTGAGTAAAAAATGCCTGCAAAATTCTTGTCTTGTATGCTGGCAAAACTTTGTTTTTTCTGATGGAATCCTACCATGCCCCTTTCTGTGCGGCTCTAGACATTTCCAGGTTATGAAAAACATTTCGGTATGGTCAGTCTCTTCTTTTCCAGACCTCCACAGGCTTCCAAAATCTATCTAAGAGACATCACCTTTGGCCTTTTAGGAAATCACAGTGATTGCTTTTGGTGCATACGGTTGATTAACAGCAACCAAAGTCTGGCTCAGTTCAAAAATCCTTTGCGAGAGCCCTGTTTCGATGAACTGTGTTGTGGAGTGGCAACAGAAGACCATCGTGCAGAGGGATGCAGGTGCTGCAGGTGAGTTGAGGCTGTGCAGAAATTCCTGGATCTGAGTTGAAGCGCCAAGCGGCTGGTAGTACAGGCTCCTGAAGTTGAAAACAGCATTTTTTGGTGGATTTTTTAATTGAATACCCCTCTGGATATTCAACCAAGAGTGACAGGGAGAATGAAATTAAAGGTGGGAGGAGGAAAGTGCAAGACTGGTTCATTTTCCAGTGGGGTGGGATGCACTGGGAGATCCCTGCTGCCTTGCAGAGAGCAGGGAAGCACCTGCCAATGTTGTACTTATGATTTAGGAGAAAAACCCAGCTCTGTCCCATTTCTGCATGCCATCCACCCGCCTGGTATGTGGTGGGTTGGACAGGCAGCGAGCAAGGCGGAGGCCAGTCAAACCTCCCTTGTGTTCGGACACAAGCCATGGTGGAGCACATGAAACTAATCCAAAGCTTTTGCTCTCGGGCTTGCGCAAGGATGGCGAGCGAGCGGCACAGCAAGAGACGGTAAAACAGCATGGAAAACAGCCAGCACGTCATAAACCAGGGTGATGATGCTGGGTGATGCCGGAGCATCCCAGTGAGGGAAAGGGGATGGTGGCACCCTTGTGAGCGGCTGACGGAGCTGGGGAGCTGCTTAGGTGAGCGTGTTGGAGTAGAAGCTGAAGCTTTCGGAGACCGTTTTGGAGTCACTGCGGGAGGAGCCGTTGGATGTCATGTCTACGGAGAGACGCTTGACCTTGCTGCTCTCCTCCAGCTCCTCTTCGGCTGCACCAGCGGCTGAGGACATGGTGGTCTCTATCCGGCTGACCTTGTACATGCTGCTTTGTGTCTGCAGGTACCTGGCTGACTTCATTTCCAGGCCCTCATACTCACTGGCGCTGACGAACGGGCACCACCGAAATGCATGTTTGAACCCCACACGAAACCTGGGGGGACGGGAGAGATGGGGAAAGGCAGCGGTAAGGGATGTGGAGATGGCAAAAGGACCTCACTAGGAGTGGGAAGATAGAGCTAAGCACTGCTAAACAACAAAAACAAATGCTACTGTTCACTAAGGGGAGATAAAACCCACTGGTAAATTCCAGTTAGGAGTTGGGACTGTTTTGATACTTGCCCTCAAATCCCACAGGGGGTTTAGGAAAGACTTATTTAGGTGAGTGTTGTATTGGTCCTGCATCTGCTGGAAGCAGCCCCTGGCAGAGGATGGGACAGAACCATTCCGGAAAAACTCTCCATCCATACTCTCCTCCATCAGACCCCTCTGTATCTCCCCCTCCTCCCCTCCCTGTTGCACCAAGATGCTGCCGAAAGTCACTCGAAACCCACCTGTCGTTGAGGCAGCAGTAGATGATGGGGTTGTACATGGTGGAGCTCATGGCCAGCCACATGATAGCCAGGTAGACCTGCTGGATGAACTTCTGCAGGTACCACTCAGGGTTGAAATACTGCAGGGTGAAGTAGATGTGGTAGGGCAGCCAGCACAGTGCAAACGTGCATACCACGATGATCATCATCTTCACTACCTGTGAGGAGAAGAGAAGGCAGGGAAGCAAAGTCATCTGTTGGACACCCCACAGGAAGGGTGTTGCCCTCCAGAAGAGGCCACCTCTTTTTGCCTTGGAGACCTCTCCAAGCGGGAACACATGGTCGACATCTTGGTTGAACCATGCACGTTCATAGAGGATGCACATCTGGAGGACACTGTGCTCCATTAGCAACAACGGTGCAACAAGTCCTGACCTGTTTCCACCCCCACTGCAGTATGTTTGGCAGTGATTAGTTGGGATTGGGCATGAATTATGGCTCCAGCTGTGCTCGGAGCTCCCTACCTTCCGCTTAGCCGAGACCTGCTCATGGTAGCGGTCGGAGTTGTCACCAGGTATCTCGCTCGCCCAGAGGGTGATGCCGACCACAGTGTAGGCACATCCTATCACCAGAAGCGGCAAGAAGTAGATCAGGATGGTCATGCAGAAGTGATACCTAGAAAAAAATGATGGTCACTGCACATGTCGTCTACCTATTCACTCTTTTTCTTGCAAACTGAGCTTGAAGGCAAAGTGCTTCACAGGGGCAAAGAGAATTTTGCACAATTCCTGCAGACGTTGCCTGCAGAGCTCGGGCTGGGAAGGACTCCCTACTTTCACCCCAATCTTTTCCAAGCCTCTTCTGCCAGCCTTTGGCATCCTAGCACCTTCCTGGGATGGGATGCAGAGGCCAGTGAAAAACTTGTGTTACCTTCATAAGGCAAGGATGTCTTAGCTCAAGTGGCTCTACTCTCAATTCTACTCTATTTACGCCCCAAATTATCCTAGAGATGAATGCTTGGTCTTATCACACCTTTTATCTGGCAGTCCTGCAGGAGCAAATGTGGGGGTTTTGACATATAAAGGATGGGAATATTAAGGTGAAGAAATAAAGGCTTTCCCTGCGGGGCAAACACTGGATCTCGGATGCAGCTTGCCTGAATCCTGGTCCACCATCAGTTTAGCTGGGCTCAGGTGGCACAAGGTGTAACTGCAGCCCCCCAAAACACAGCCTAAACCCTTGCTGTGGAGGTTTATTAAAACTTTTCTGTGATTTCAGTGGCTGGGTCAATTCTCCAGGCTCATGGAAAGGGCAGGATCTTTGTGTCTGTTTATAACAAGTATAAATAAGCCCAAAATCGAATGAGAGGCTCTGGATTAAACTGTTAGCACAGGCTTGAGATTGTTTTGTTGTGAAGTCGGTGGGGCAGTGGCAGGTTGCGATAGCCACTGGGGTTGCAGTGGGTTCAGATAAGGATTTGTGTTAAATAGTAGTGGGTTTAAAAGGAAAAAGATAATGCTGTTTTTAACAAACAGGATGGGGATGGATGGTTTGGCCTTGCGGGTTCCTTCCTACTATCGTAGCTTGCAAAAATGTCTCTCCCCTGCAGAAAAATGAGCAATAGCGGTACAGAAACGCTTGCAAAGCATCATGCGTGCTGCCAGGTCTGGAGGTAATTTTCTTCTGACAGCTTTAGGGTCTTTGCATGCATTTTTGGGGTGCCTGCCCAGCTTGAATGCAAGGTGCTGCATCTGTTCAAGGCGGTTCAAGCCCTGTAGCCACGCTCCGCTCTTGCACTCACTCGTCCTCCCGGGAGCTTTGATTGAATAATACCTCCAAAGTGTAACGAATGGGTCAGGCTTGTGCCTGGTGCAACTCCCGCAGGGAATCGGGTTGGCCCCGGACCTTGCTGCCACGCCATCTCCTCCTTGTTTTGTACCTGCAATCTTATTTGGCCTTCTCTTCGCCCAGCGCTAATTGCATTTGAGCTGGATTTTGTAGGGCTGTTTTCTATTTTGCTAATTAAAGAGGCGTCTCTGTGGCTCCACAATGAAGATTTCGTTGTGGTTCCCATGTAACACAGAGTCTTAAACCAGCTGCAAACAGCTGAGAGCGAGGCAGAAATGCCCCAGAGGAGCTGTTAGATAATAACGTAAGCAAGATTGACCCTTATTTTCAGAGCTGCCTGTGCATGGTAGGGACGGGGATTTCCAAAGAGACCTGGGACTTTTTTGTTTGGACCCTGGGCACTGAAAACTGGTCTCCATGTGAAACCATCTATATGTTATTCTGCCTACGAGAATTGCAGGATCAGAGCACTTAGGGAAGCCTTGGTTTTGTAATTTAAAGGTATTTGGTGTGGGGATTTAGGGTCTTGCATAAGATGAAGGAGCCTGTAGGAGTTATGGGACAGTGATGTTGGAGGAGGGGGCTGTCATCTCCTTTTGCTTTGCAAAGCCCACATGGTCGCCGTGGGCTGTTATCTCCCAGAGAAGCTGGCAAGTGGAGTGTCTTTCCCTCTTCCCTTAACAAACTGAAATGGCAGCTAATGAAATTGGAATAGATCAGACATCTATTGCAAAACCAAAAGCGGGAGAGGGAATCGGTGGTTAGCGGCGGCGAGCAGCCGCTGAATTGAATCAAGCTGAAGTGCCGGCTCCTGTTGCAGACGCGGCATCTGTCCTGCGCCAAGGTCTTTGCTCCCCCCGCCAGCGAGCGGGCTGAGAATGGGCACATTTTCCCAGTGAAAAAAACCTTCATGTGCACATCCCTGTCTCTGATGCCCTCTGCATGCCGGGGTTGTGCTTTCTGGGCTCCATTTGCCAAGACAAAGGACACTGCGGTGTTGGGAGAAGTCCCCTATTTTCACTATGAACTGAAAAAATAATATTATTTTTCATCATGGCATTGTAAACAAGCCAGCTGCTGCTGGCAGCTTCCTTAAATAACTGCACCAAGGCCATGCGAGCAGCGGAGGGTGTGTGACAATGACCCAAGCACCTGTCCCTGCAAAGTTATTTTGGGGCAGTAAAATAACTTCTCAGGCTCTGCCGGGCTCTGTGCTGTGCAAGTGAATTTGTGCGGTTTGGAGAGACGCTGCTGAACTGCAAGTTATTTTCAATCCCCTCCAATTATTTGGGGTTTGGCTATTTAAAAGCTCCTGCTGAGCATCTGCTTTCCCAGCTTTTCTGGCTGCCCTTATCTGTCTGCAGAGCCCCAGCGTCACCGAAGAGCACGGGATGCTCAGGCTTTGAAGCGGCACCCAGCTTTCAGCAGCAAATCATTCATAGGTTAATGGTGGCATTTTTCTCTTGAATTAGCTATTTGAAAAAGTGACGGCCCCAGCGTACAGCTGAACGGCAAATGATCTGTCAAAGCCAGGCCTTGAGCTCGTGCCGGTTGCTGCTTCGTTCCGGGGCGGCACAGACCCATCCCGGCCACGTGGGCTGTCTAAGCAAGCGGCATTTCTTCGTGCTGGCTGTATTTATCATAGTGGCCCAGAATAATTAAGGTTGGAAAACACCTCTGGAGATCAGCTGGGCCAGCCCCAGCTTAGTTCTTGCCATACCTGCCTTGCAATGCAAATAAATAAGATGATAATAAATGATACTGTCCAGCTCTCTGCAACCCGCCACTCACTGCTGACTGGCAAACTCATCCCATTTGTCTTGCAGAGAGACCTTTGCCAGGCTCAGGTTGGCTTTAAACACCTCTCTGTGCGTGCGTGTCCCCTGCTTTGGCTCCAGCACAATCTCACAGCCCTAATTCATTGCTCCATGGGATGGGAGATCACAATTGCCTTCCCCCCACCCCGGCCTTTTTTCCTTAGCGCGTGACATTTAACTCACCGCAAGACTCGCGGACTTCGAAGAGCAAACCACGGAGGACCGCTGCGCTGGCAGACCAGCGGGGTTGCCCAGACCCTTTGGAAATGCTAGATTTAATTAACCAGCACCTTAACGGGAAGGAAGGAGATTCCTGCTGAGCCCTCCTAGCCCCGTGTTTGCCTCCCAGCCTGAGCTGCTGCCACAGAGCCCCTTTTTGTAGCTTGTTTTTTAAGCTGTCGAGTGAATTTTCGGGCATTTGGCCCCGGTAAATCCCAAACTAGTTTTTTTTTTTTCTGTTATTGCCTGGCCAAGATACCCCTGGTAAAACCCTATTTACCTCTTGCAGGAAGAACTGTCGCCCCAGGAAGCCTTTAGAGATATGGGTTGCAGGAAAGGTGCTGCAAAAACAGGAGCCATACCTGTGTGTATGAATAAGCCCCTGGGGGCAACGCAGGCCCCATCCCCACAGCCAAAATATTGCATCTTAGTGGTTTTACATGAGTTTCCCTCGAGGATGAGTATCCAAGAAGGGCAGGGAGCATGGCACAGCATGGGGCAACACTTGGACCACAAGCAGCACTAAACTCACCTTGATTAACCTGAATGTGCCCCAAGATGATATGGACGGAGATTTTGCTACTGTCAACTACATAGCACTGGCCCTTGCTAAGGCAGGGGGAGGATTTCCCATCCCAAGGAGCTCTGAGCCATTCCCATCCTTCCTCACTTCCTTTTTTCATACTTTTTTTGCATTTTTTTCTGTACGGTGACTTGTCCCCACTGCTGGAAAAGTTCAACTCACGTTTTTCCGTACACGTTGGTGCTGTGCTCTGGCCACTCCACCAGACACACCAGCCGGCCTGGCAGTTCATCCATCACTGAGTAGTAACCCTGGGGGAAAGCCAGCAGGAAAGCCAGGAGCCAGATGACGCCGATGACCACCTTGGTGGCGGTGGCTGAGAGTCGGGGTTGCAGCGGGTGGATGATAGCCATGTACCTGCAAGGTGGGAAAAGGAGAAATCAAGCCTGGAAAGCCCCGATGTTGCAGCTTTTGGGGCTGTTTTAGGTCTCCCTTGCATGGGGGTCATACTTTTGACACCCCCTTAATGCATCCTGGCAGCCCTTCACTCTGCCCAATGCAAACATCATCAAGTAATCCCTTTATGGAGGATTCCCTGGCCAATGCTCTAATTCTCTTGCAGCATCTTACCCTCCAGATTTGAATCCCATTTGAGACACTCATTGACTTTTAGCTGACAAACAGCTTCACTAACGCAACCAGCAGCCGGCTGCTTCTGCAAAGACCAATTTGTACAAAGCCAGCCGCGATGCTGCCGTCTGGCAGCAGCCGCTTTGGCAGAGCCCAGCAGTTTTGCACCCGCGCAAAATCATATCTCTACGGCAGATCACAGTGCCAAGTGTTACAGGAGGAGAACCAAAAATAAGAGTGCTGGACCGGCGTGGGATGGGTGATCTGGGATGCCACCTGTGTCTGCCTGGCTCCTGGGCTCTTTCCCTTGAACGTCAGTCATCATACGTGAGGAAAGCTTCAGTGGCGATGAGGTGGATTGAATTCATCCCTCTGCAAATCTGGTTTTGCAAAGCTGGCAGCAGCCAGCAGCGCTGTAAGGATTAAGTGAGAACGTCGCAAATTTTTTATTTTATTTCCCCCCCTGCTCCATGTCAAGCTTTGGAAAGAGGAGAAACATGGCATTGCTCTGCATGTGTTATTGCCCAAGGCGTTTGCAGCCTCCTCTATTTCTCCCTTCATCCCTTCTCCTTCCAGAGGACGGACGGTTTTTTCTTTGAGTTTTTTCCTAGATGGGAAATACTCCCCATGTTGCATTTTTGGCTGGCCACTTGCAGGGGCAAAGACATAGGGATTAATGTATAAATATGCAGGAGGTACCGCTGTCAGCTCTTCCTCTGCCCCAGGGTACCAAACCTTATCAGCTTTGTGTAGCTGAAAATCCACCTGATAATTATCCCTTGAAAATCTGTTTGGTACTTGAAATTGAAGCTGGTTAGAAAGAGCCAAGGTAATGGGTGTTAGTGCTGCTCTGGCACAGCAGCTGGTGATGCATCAAGGTTCTCCTGGTTTCTGCATCCATGTTTCTCATTTCTTCCTTATCATACCTGTGGTCGGCTTCCCGGGACCCTGCAAGGACTCATCTCCTTCCTCATCCTTCAAATGCCTGGTGTTGGCTGAGCGCCTCGTTAGTGGGTTTGCTGAGCTGGATGAGGTTTGGGTGGGCTTTATCGCGGGGTTCAGAGCAGGTTACCCTGGGTTTATGCTCCTAAGCAGCAAGAAGTCCACGTGCCCAAGTTTGCTGCTAATGCTTGACCTGACAGTTCAGGCTCAAGAATGCAAATGGTGGAAAACGAGGGATTTCCACAAAAGTTGGGCCATTTCTGTTTGAAATACTTGCTTGGAGAAACAGCTGAGGCTGAGACCTCCGGAAAGCAAAGCCAGCGCTTGATTGCAACCAGCCAGAAATGCTTTTACATCTCCGACCTTTTTTCTGCCAGTGCATTTTGGGGACTTTCCTCATCGGTTTAAAGCACTTTGCAGCTGCAGAAGTCCTCGTGGTCCATAAAACATCCAAATAATCACCATAATGATGAACTAAACCCCAACCGCATTGCCTAGAGACCTTTCCAACCACCATCAATTTGTCTGCAACGCTGTCTCATGGTGGAAAAGAGACAGCAAAATTCATCCAACCCCACTGGCATTGGAAGGACGGGGTCAGGGAGCCAGGAGGGAGCAAGCTAGCGGTGCTTTGGGGAAAACTGGCCCCAAATCCTATTTTTTAGCAGCAATTCCCAAACCATTGGTCCCCAGCGACCTCTGAAATATTCTCTTGGGGATGCTCTGGGTTCAGCTGCCTGTCAGGACTAAATATGGGAATAATAACAGTTCTCTCAGACAGGAACTCTGACAGGGAATTAAAAAATGTAATAAAAAGGGTCTGGGCTGCTTGCAGGAGCTGGTATTACAGACCACAAAAATGCTGGAGATAGATGGAAACGTACAAACATCCTGAAAATAATTAGACCATTATTTAATATTAAAATATTGTATAATTATATAATAATTGTCTCACTAAACAGAAAATTGTCCTAACATTTTAATAACTGCTTCCTTTTTTTTTTTTTGTTTTCCTTTTTTCTTCTTTTTTTCCCCTCTCATTGACAGTAACATTTGATTCAAAATCAAACCAGGGAGAGGAGGGGAGCGGAGAATATGGTTTTGTGGCTGCCTTAGCTTGGATGACATCCACCGTCTTGCTTGTATTGGGGTGGGAAAGCATCGGTACAGGGAACAAACCAGATAGGACAAGGGGTAATGGCTTTAAACTGAAAGAGGGTCGATTTAGATTAGATATAAGGAAGAAATTCTTTCCTATGAGGGTGGTGAGGCATTGGAACAGGTTGCCCAGAGAAGTTGTGGATGCCCCATCCCTGGAAGTGTTCAAGACCAGGTTGGACAGGGCTTTGAGCAACCTGGTCTAGTGGAAGGTGTCCCTGCCCATGGCAGGGGGGTTGGAACTAGATGATCTTTAAGGTCCTTTCCAAACCAAGCCATTCTGTGATTCTACAATTCTTTTGCCTTCTTCCAGCGCTGGGTCCGTCGTGCTCAAATAACTCTCATTTCCTTGCAGACCAGTCAGACTTGCCATGTTTGTCTACCCAATAGGTTTGTGTGCATTCTTGTCTTTGAATTTTTGGGTTTTGGGGGTTTTTTTTGGCCACCACTGGATCTTTTTTTGCATCCATAACACAGGTCCCAAAAAGCCAGTTTGCTTTCTTGCAATCCTGCTCAGTTTTGAGCCAAACCTCCCCCATGGTGCGTTTCTACAGTGGGGTTTTGGATAACCTAAAATAAAACCTTCCTTCCAAGCAGGCAAACGCAAAGCAGAAAAGCAACCCCGTGCTGCAGAGCTGTACCATGGGTACCTCCAGGTTGTCTTCTCCCCTCCACGTAGGTTTGATCTCCCAGGCAAGGCTGTGGTACGTGCTGTAGCCAAACCTCCATCAATCACTTCTTAGCAGGGAAGACAAATGGCATGTCAATCGTGACTCTGCCTTTCAGCAAAAAAAGCTTGCCGGTTTATTTATTTTTTATTAATATGAACAAGTTTGCATTCAAATGGAAATGCAGAGCACGGGCACAGGATGCAGCTGCGGTGCCCTGGGGTGTCTGCAAGGTGCTGGCAGGCATTTGGCCCCGTGCATGGTTTTGGGCGGGTGGTTTTGCAGCACTGGGCACGAAAGGCATCAATCAGAGCTTAAGTGCTGGGAAGCCGCTGCCCTCCTTGGCTCGGCCACACAGGTCCCGGTCACGCCGGCGAGAAGCGGGCTCTCAAAAGCAAGGCTAATGAGTTTATTAGCTCATATTTCTCCTCGCAAAGTGCCTTTGTGGCCCCACTCTGCCCATCTCCCTACAATGCTGTATCCTATTAGAGAGATTTATTTTTTTTCTCTGCTGTTCAAGAGGGTGGTTTTCCCATCCAGAAGAAAATTGGATGTTGCGGTTTGCTAGGGATGGTCATTTGCGGGAGGTGAGGAAGAGGAGCACGTCCCTATGTGACCATCCTGCCCTTGTTGCTGTGGCAGGTGACAAACCACCATGGGGTCTTCAAGTCCAATTTTTCATAGGGAATTGGCTCTTGGTTGAGGATTTAAGGGCAGATTTCCGCTGTCAGGGAAAGGTTTTGTTCCCCGTGCAGGCAGCGCGTGGGGGTAGCACCGGGAATGGGGCCATTTGCCTGCAGAAGGCGTTGGGTTGGGAAGACTTAATGATACCTGTTCCTCAAAATAAAATGATGTGCAGTTGCTCTCCTCTCACATGGCAGCACGCTGTTCAAGTGCAAACCGTCGTTAAGTTTTGCAATCTCAGGGCTGCCCAGCTCCTTGCAGGAGAGACCCGATGCCCGTGCAGCTCCATTTTCCTTGCGCCTTTCCCACCATGTTTCATGTTTTAAATCCACCACGTTTAATGGGCTTGGCACTAAAGCACACAACTTTACACCGGATGCTATTTGATGACATTGGTAATGCCGTTTGCTGTTGTTTAAATATTTTACTGTGTTTTGGGGGGGTGTTACCATGACAATACAATAGCATTTGAGTACAACGTTGTACCAGGGTAGCTCTGAGTGTATCGGTTATTAAATAGGCATTGCATTCGAGGCACTGTAGCCATCTATTAATTGCATCTGGAAATCTGGAGTCTGCCTGGATAACTAACATTACACAGTTGTTTCCACCCTCATGGAGATGAGATTAATATAATAGTGAAAATTTATGAAGCGTCTTTCTTATCTGCTTCATTTAGTAATAAGGATACGACAGAGAAGAGATGAGTAACCAAGAGGATGCAGAGTTTGTGCTGTGTGTTTTATTGCACAACGATTTCCCATCCTGAGCAAAGAGGGGTTTAGTGCAGAGTCAGTCCCGGGGGAGTTTGCAACCAAGTCAGAGCAGATGCTCCGGACTGAGGTGGGTCAAATGCCTCCAGCATGGCTCTGGGTCCTTCCTACCCAAAGAACAAAAAGCTCCTCCGAAGAGAAAAACTTGCCTTTTTGCTTTCCGCGATGATTGTGTTGCAACAGTGTGGATGCAAAAATACCGTCCCTCGAGCAGGTTTGCATAGTGAAGCTTGGCCTCGTCGCACTGGCCCCAAATACCTCGTATCTGGATGACGGCCGAGGAGGCTAGCTGAGCCCTGCGTGCTTGCAACACGATGCTGGGGACGAAGGTGCTGCAAGCAGCTGCTTCCTCCTATTTATTGCTTTGACATAAAACAGCGACCGTCCAAACCAAGAGATGGACAGCGCGCTCCTGCCCCGAGACCTGAGTGATGCTCAATGCTCGGCAAGGCGTCTTCATCAAGCAGGAGGCTGCAGGTTTCTCACCAGCGTTTCCCCAGAGCACCGATACGGCACAGCATCTTTCTTTTTTGAAAGCAGTTTGGTATTTCCTTCGAGTGCAATCGAAAAGGACGTATTACCCACCACCACACAGCAGTTTTGCCGGCAGCTTTGCAGACTCCCCTGCCTTCCTTCACAGCAGCTCTTGCATTGCAAACCCCACGGGCACACTCGGTTTTAAAAGCCAAATGCAGGCGAAACAGGATCAAACCCCAGCTAGTTGCAGCAGGCTGTTAAGGAGGCGTGGAGCTCCGTCCTGCATTCATCGCGTTTGCTGACAGCGCTGGGGTGGGATGGGAGAGGAGGACCCAAAGCACAACCCAGCCCTGCTGAGAGACTCTGCAGATGCTGTTATTCGAGGCACCTATATGTCCTTATCAACTAACTAGTCCTGGCACTGGGTTATAGCTGGAGAGTGAAAGGGGAGAACAAAAATCACACAAAATGCAGGGCTGGTGACCCATGAGACCTGGCGCTCTTAGTGCATGGGTGGTTCCCACTGGGCCATTGAGGAATTAAGAATAAATTAAGCAACAAATTAAGAAAGCCATTGGATAAACCAAATATCTCACCAAAGGCCCTCAAACTCCTGTGGTGGCTTGTGGCAGCGCCTACCTTGCAGATGAGCACCGTGATGACCCCAAAAGCACGTCTAAAACCTGAGTCTCCTGCGTTTCCCAGCCACCAAACCATCGCTAATTCATCTTAGTTCTATATTTATTGCCATGGGAATTTCAAGCCCCCTCTTCTTCCCAAAGGAAAGGGGGGAAAAAAGATGTAATTTATTTTTTGACAGGCTGAATTCATATCTAGTGGGTATTGGGGAGGATTAATTCTGGTTAATACCCATCAGATCAGAGACTACTGCTGGGAGCAGGGGCATAAACCAGCCTTGATGGTTTATGAACCCCTTACTAAGGCGTTCCCTTGTCCATCCTCGTCCCCCTGCTTTCTAACCCCAGCTGGGAGACCAATGCTTTGAGCCAGCTCCATGCTGGGTATCCAGCAGCTTCATAGGGTTTTTGCTGTGTTCAGCGTGCTTGATTTTTTGGGAATGCAAAAAGCTGCTTCGGTTATTGCTAGCCAGTACGTAAGCAATGCCGCAGGGCAGCCAGTGCAGGGGCTGCTGGCCCTAAACCCGGGCTCCTTTCGCTTCCCCCTTGCTCTTCCATCTTCCAAATTACATCCCAGCAGAGCAAGATTACACAGCGCCAGGCACAGATCAAAGTCCTGCTCTGCAAACCCCAGAAGTCCATTAAGTCAAGATTAAAAAAAAAACCCTGGTGCTATATTAGGGTGTAAATGACTAATTAATCTGTCTGTGCGCTGATGTAATTTGTCCTCTCCGGAGGGTTTCTTTCTGCAGTAATCACCTCTCGGGGAAGGCATGGGGTCACTGAACTGGCAAATATGTTCCTGATACTCAGCTGGTTCGTCCAACCTGGGAGTTCAAGCTTGCAAGCAGTAAATAATTTTCTGAGCCAGTTTTTCTGCTGCAAATAATACGGGGTTGGGGAGATATTAACAGGTCTCGGCTGCAGACTAGCAATTTTAGGAGCCGCGGTGGTGAATGAAGGTTCGCAGATTTGATGGTTCTTCTGTAGCTCCTGCTGGCAAATTGATGGATTTTAAGACACCTAATATAATTTGATAACCCATTTGGTTACCCATTTTGATTAACCATTTGGTGCTGGTGGAGGTTGGAGAGGGGGCTCTTTTAATGAGCAAAAGCAGCAAGTGGGTCTAGGAGTTGCGGGAGGTTAGTCCCACCGTATGTCACTTTTCTAGCTGCTTTAGAGCAGAGGACTCTTTGCAGAAAAGGGGAAATCGCTTTATATTAAATAGCCCAAGTGCTGCACAGTCTATCTTCGCCCTGAGTTGATGGCAGGGCTCGCACTCTTCTCATCAGTATTTGTTCAGTCTGCGGTGTTTTCAGCTTAGCTCACTTAAAGTTTTGAGATCAGAGATGATTTTTTTTCTGATTCTGCAAGTAATCCGGGATCATCACCTTCGGCTGCATTCCCGGTCGTCCATCATCACGGAAACTCATTCCTCTGTCCGAAGTTTGCTAACGGTGTGAGCGAGTGGTAGTGCTCAGAAATGAATCCAGGTCCCAACGAGAGAGAAAATGTCAACAGTTTATCTAACGATGCTCCATCCCATGTGCCACAGACATTGCAGCTTAGGGATGTCCAGAGGTTTGGGGTTTTTTTCTCTAAGTGCGGCTGCAGATTAGCTTGGACTCACCATGGGCACTGCTGGGCTCTCGCTTTTCCTGGAAGACTGGAAAAAAACAGTCTCTTTCAAGTGAATTAATTCACAAGGAGAGTTTGAAGCCGGAAAGGGATATGTGATGTGCTCTGGCACTGATATGCCCAAAACCAAAGGACATGGCAAATTTTATAGTGCCAAAGCGAGCTGTTTGGTCCCCACTTCTGCAGGATGCTGAAAAGCAGCATCATGGCTTTTCCTGAGCAGACTTTACCAGCTGCCAGCCTTGACTCCTGAATTTCCTGCTATTGTTGCAGGGTTCAGAATAACACTCGCTATAGCATTACCTTCTTTTTATTTTTTCAGAGCGGTTGTGCCCAGGCCAGAAAAGGTCCTGGTGAAAGAGCAGACGCTCTAGCTTCAAGCAAAAGCTTTTTTTTCTTGCACAAACGCATGGCAGGTTCTGCAAAAAAAAAAAAAAAAGCCATTGGGAGAATCAAACCCACTTCCCCACTTGTTCTCTCAACGACTCTGTTACAGCTGTGCCGAGTCTTTCAAAGGCGGTTTCGTATCCTCCGGCGAGGATGTTCTGGAAATTGCTTGCAGAAAGCACAAGCAGAGATGATATAGGGGAGCAATCTGCAGACTGATGCTCCTCCGAGCCTTCAGACTCCGTATCCAACCGCTCCGATAGATGGCTTAATACACTTTGGGAACACGAGGCACATTCAATTCTGCTTTCCTAGTTTTTGATGAAAATCAGAACTGCAGTCATGTTTGATTTCAGGTACGTCCTGGCTGTGAATATAACCCATTTTGCTGAGCCTACCTGGCTCTGCTGCTCCAAATTCAGGTACGTGCTTTCCTTGTTCCCGCACAGCTTTTTGCTCCTTGCCAGGACAAATTCTTCCCTTTTGGGTTCCTGGAACAAGTTCCTGCATTTCATGCATTTAAGTTATTATTGTGAGGTCTCAGCCACAGGAAAACAAGCAGTTTTCCAGCGACTGGAGATGTTGTTCTGTGCTGCTTGCCTGGAGGGGCAGAGGATGGGCTTTGCTGCCTTCACTTTCCAAATTTCCCACCTCACTGGAAATTCGGGGCCAAGAAATGCAGCAGGTAGCTCTGTGCAGGAGTTGTTTGCACACCGAGGCTGCAGCTTCTTTTGGGTCCTTCTTGGTAGGTGAGCCAAGCCTGCATGCATGGGTTTTGCAGCCCAGCCATGGGAAAACCAAGCCTCTGCTAAGGGTTTGCAGATGCAAGAAGAAAGCTGGAAATGCCAATTCCCCCCCAAAATTCAGCCCCAGGCTCCCAGACCTGCCTTTGCTCCCCTTTTCACACATGCTCCTCCAGCTTCCCCTGGCAGATTTGCTTTTCTGGTTATTCCAGGGTGTAGACCAAAGGCTAAAAACCAAACTGTTTAAAAAAAATTATCTCTAATTCATCCTAACCTGAAAAGGGCTTTGCCAGCTGATCCCCAACATCCTCGAAACACAGATGCTCCTGAAACAGAGCCAGCAACACCATCAGGTAGGAACAGAGCCACGCTGGTAGTATTCCTCTTTTTATTTATTATTGCCTTAATTCTCCTCACATGTCCAGTATAAGAACTTGGTTACGTCTGATTTATTTTGGGGAGAGGGTCTTGTGACCACTCCAGAGCGAAACAAAACCTGAGCCTGTTTTTAATGACTAGAGAGCATCATCCATCTCAAGCTCCGTTTCCCAAGCTGTCAGTGCGTGAGTTGTGGCAGCACTATAATTTCTCACAGGGAAATATCCATGCCAGTTTGTGCAGCACTTAGACATCAGCTCAAAATGTGCTGGCATACGGCAACGCAAATCTCCTCCCTCCCCCTTCGCATGTATCCCCAGCCAAAATGTCTTTTACTCCCTGGGAAGAAGGACCAAAAAGAGGTGTTGCAGAGCTGAGCTGTCTTCGGGAAATATGTTGTGTTGGAAAAATCTGTTGTGCTTGAAACGCCAGTACTCAAGAGGGAATTGCAAAGCTGTTTGAGAGGCTCAGTTTATCCCTAGCCCTGGTGTGAAAATGCCATCAAATAAAAGATTTCTTGGAGGGGGAAAGAAGAGAGGGGAGCTGCACTGGAGGTGCTCGGTGCATGGCTGTTTTGTGTCCCTCGACCCCTGGCGCATCCCTCTGCGGTGAAAAAGGCAGCGTCCCCTGTGCCACCGCACCCCGCCGAGCGCTTGCTGAACTTTTGATCACGGCAAAATGCAAGCGGGATCTCGCTCTGCTGGCACTCCCCAGCCATCGGGCAGCACCGGCAGAAACCAGGCAGTGAAAAAAAACCAACTAAGCTGTGTTGGCTGCAGCCAAATGAGAGAAATTCCTGGCACCTACCTCTCCCCCTTGAGCCCCACTAATAAAATCAAGGTGGGTTTGCTTGCGGGGACACACCAGCATGCAACGCGACAACACACACCCGCCAAGTCAAGATGCCTTTCCCAAACCTGAGCTTCTCTCCAAGGCTCCTTAGACGGTTCCCAACCCAGATCAAGCAACACAAAATAGCTCCTGCAGCGCAGCAGAGGCATGTCCGACACAGGCGTGTCTTTTATGTCATGAGGTGATGCCATTTTGTGCTAAATATCGAGTTTGCTTTTAAATGAGGAGGTTGGGAAAGAATGGACGGCTCTGCAGAGGAGCTGGGAAGGGAGAGGACAGCGATGCTACAAATGTACACCCGAGTCACGCTACCAACATGCACAGGGGTTACAAAGCCTTTTATTGGGTTCCTTTCACAGAGCTGACAAAGGATTCCCAAAGCCACCTGCAACCAGGGCGTGGAGAGGGATTATTTCTAGCCCTCTTTTACCAAAATGAGCTTTATTTTAATTGCAGTGTTCTCTCATGACCGGAGATCAGATGGAGCTGAGCACAGCACCCAGGTGGAAGCAGACCTGGCTGCCGGGGAGGGTTTGGGGTTTGACGCTCAGAGCTCACCTGTCCAGGGCGATGGCTGTCATGGAGTAGATGCTGGCGAAGACGGCGGCAATGGGGAAGAAGTTGTGAAATTTGCAGTAGAGCAGCCCGTAGTACCACTCGTTGTGGATGGCGTAGGTGAAGTTCACCACCGTGTTGAAGGCGGACATGGAGGCTTCAGCGAAAGCCAGGTTCACCAAGAAATAGTTGGTGACGGTGCGCATCCTCTTGTGAGCCAGGATGATCCACATCACCACCACGTTCCCCACCACCGACACCACTACGATGAGGGCGTAGGCGACGGCCCACAGGGCCACCTGCCACAGGGGCTGCACGAACTGGTTCGAGGAGGACTGGTTCAGGGAGACATTGAGCAGCGACTGGTGATCCAGCTCCGCTTCCAGCAGCGGAGCGTTATCCATCGCACCACGATGCAGCCAGACCAGGCACACGGATGCTTTGGGGTGCAGGTCCCTCCTGGTTTAGGGTGCAGCAGGATCAGGGTACAACAAGTATGGGGCATGCAGCTAGTTTGGGGTGCAGGTCCCTCCTGGTTCAGAGTGCAGCCATTTTGGGGTGCATGGCTGGTTCAGGGCACAGGTACCTCCCCGTTCAGGGGACAGCTGGTTTGGGGTGCACGGCTGGTTCAGGGTGCAGTCAGTTTGGGGTATAGGACCCTTCTGGTTCAGGGTGCCGTTGCTTTGGGGTGCATGGCTGGTTTGGGGTGCAGGTCTCTCCTGTCTCTGGATGCAGCTGGAGCAGGGTGCCCAGCCATGTCAGGGCACACCGCTGGTTCGAGGCGTGGGTCCCTCCCGGTTCGGGCACAGCTGGACTGGGATGCACGGCTGGTTCGGGGTGCGGGTCCCCCCGGGCTTGGCTGCAGCTGCACCGGGGTGCAGGTTCCTCCCGATTCAGGGCGCAGCTGGTTCAGGATGCGGGTCCCTCCCAGTTCAGGACCAGAGCAGGATGCGGGTCCCTCCCAATTCACGAGTGGAGCAGGGTGTGGGATGCAGGTGCCTCCCGGTTCGGGATGCAGGTACCTCCTGGTTTGGGACCAGAGCGGGATGTGGGATGCAGGTGCCTCCTGGTTCAGGAGCGGTTCAGGATGCGGGTCCCTCCCGGTTCAGGACTGGTTCAGGATGCGGGTCCCTCCCAGTTCAGGGTGCAGCCGGTTCAGGATGCGGGTCCCTCCGGTTCGGGACCGGTTCAGGGTGCGGGTCCCGCCCGGTTCGGGACCGGTTCAGGACCCGGGGTGCAGCCGGTGCCGCGGAGCCGGCTGCGGCGGGCGAGGCACGACCGGAGCTTTTATAAGCGGCGCGGGCGGTGCCAGCGAGNGCTGACAGGCGGCCGGGCCAAACGTGCCCTAAAAAGTCCTCAGGAGCTTAAAACATGCTGATAATTGTAAAGCTTATATATTTTATATATTATATTTACGTATTACAAATGCTAAAGCTTTCCAATATAACAGCCGTGGGATTTCTCCAAACGGCTTTATGTCGTGGTCGGTGAGTGCTTTGCATCCCCGACGAACAAAGCAAATGTTTGACTTCTCGAAGAAGGAAAAGGTCTTCCCGCTCCGGTGCAACCGGATTCCTACCACGGCAAACAGGACGTTTCATTTTAGTGCCCCTTCCCTCAGAAAGCAAACACAGCTCCTGTTGGGCTGGCGAAACCTTCTCTGCTAAAGAGTCTTTTCTCCCATGAATAAAGCTGTTGGAATCTAATTAAACTGCAAACAGAGATTCGCACCTTCCCACAGTCCGGGTTTATGATATCCACCAGACAGGGGTGATTTTAACTTACTCCTCCAGTGTTGTGTTATTGCCAAGCGTGGGCAAAAAAATAATAACTGCGGTGCTGCCTGCCAGGAGAGCTGGTTTTCCTTTGGGATGCACCAATGAAGGGGAAAATCGCCTTGGAAAGCTGAGCGCATCCCTCCGGTTTGCTAAAGGATGCTCCTAAATGGCGTTCTCGGGACACAGCCTCCCAAATTGGTGGAAGAGGAGCAGTGAGCTGGAGAAACCGCTTCCAGGTAAAGCTGCGGCTCCCCAAAATCTGGGAGAAAATCGGGTCTGAATTGCGCAGCTGAGCGTTGTGGAGGGAGGATGCTCGGCTCCCACACCGGAGCGAGCGCTTAGGGAAGCCTGAGGGACTGCAAATCTTTAGTCCGCAACACCAGGTCAGTTGTTGAAGTGAGACTGAGCTTTTTAACGCTAGGATGGGTGAAGGAGGAGATATATTTCAACCAGGGCCTCCACATTTCCAGCAGCCCTGGGAGCAGGGGCTGCCTGGGTGACCATCGGGGGGTCCAGGCCGGTGGATGAGCGCTCTTCCCTCATCCGGATGCTCCTGGACCACTCGATGGCAGCATTGCCTAAAAATGCAAGGGCAGGAATGGGCGAGCCTGCCGGGGCTGGGGAAGGCTCGGTGGTGATGGCATTTCCAGTTCTCCCCGCTCCCCCGGCTGTTTTGGGGCATTGCTATAAATTTGGCAAAGGGCAAACCCCAAAGGAGGGGGCACCCTGGCAGGTGGGGACAACGTTAGCAGCCATCTCAGCCCACCCCAGCAAATCCTTTCCCACCCCAGCAAACCATTTCCCACTCCCTCCATCCCCAAATTGCTCCAGGCTGGTAGCATCACCCCAAGGACCACTGCAGGGCTGAGAGAGCTCACATCCCTGCCTCCTGCCGCAGGTTCCCCGTTAGGGAAAAGGGGGCAATGCCTTTGCCTGTTCCTATTGAAAAGAACCGGCTATTTTTTTCCTGTGCTGCTGCCATGCAAGGAATTGAAATGCAGCCTGGTGTCTCGACCAAAGCAGGCTCTGGAAGGGGCATGTGTGTATCGGTATGTTCAGGCTGCTGAGCGTTGGGTCATCTGGGGGGGATTTCACCCAAAGGATACATTTTCTTTCTTTTGGAAGAGATTGCATTAAAAAGAAAAAATAAATCAATCAATCCTAGGACGGAAACCTGCGTGAGGGAGAACAGATGTATTTATTGCTCGGCAAAAACAAACACATTATTGCAAGCTTTTGACAAGTAATTAATGCTTGCGGGTCCCCGTGAAGATGCCAGTGCTATTCCGGGCGTGAATGCACTGGGCTGTTCCAACAAGCCCCCTCCTTCCTTTCCCTGGGGATGCTCATATACCTTCACATGTATCGTCAGCCCTTTCAGAGCACAGAGAAAGGCTTTTTAACTGGCAGCTGGAGAAAACCTTGCCTTTTCCTGTTGTGTTTTCCAGAAGGACAGGAACCTCTTACGCTATAGGTTTCCCAGCAGAGTCCCCGGGGCCGGTGTAACATCAAGCGCATACAAAATGTGGTTGTCTGGGAGGAAAAACTGGCCTTGTCCTTCAGGGAACCATCAGAGATGGTGTTTTTCCAGCTTCTGAGGTTTCAGCTCCTCCATCCACCCTGGCCAGGGGCTTGGACCCCATCTCCCCGTTGCATAAAGCTGGGCGTGAGCAACACCAGGAACAGGTTCAAGATTTGCCACCTCCCCAAAACATGGCTGCAGGTCCTAAACAACAAATATCCCTTGCAAGCTGCCAGCGGAGGTGTTTGCATGGCTTCTTGCTTGGGTAAAATAAGTGCAGGTGGATCAAGCTGTGCTTTAAATTTGGGGTATGGCACCAGTGGGGGACAGCAGCTCGCACCCAGCAAGGCAAGAATGTTTTTTCTTAAAACAGCTGGATCCAGAAGGGAACATCTGCCCTGGTGTGTCCCTCAAGCAGAGTTGGGAAGCAGCTTGTCCTTGCACCCCTGTGCATGTGGAAGACAGGCAGGAGCTGCACAAGCCATTTTCCACAGCACCGAGCAGCGTTTGGATGCTTAGCTATCCATCAGCAGAAATAACTCACTTTGCCAAGCTGCTCCTCATGATAAATTTGGAAATCATATAGTCTAAAAGCCCCAGAAACAAGCTGCATCCTGCAAGATGGGTTGCACAAGTGTGTGTACAAGTGCACACTTCTCCAAGCTCCCTACCTTCCCCCGTGCTGTTGCCTCGGCTTTAAATTGAGCGCAGCTGACCTCTGCTTTGGGGGTTGCATTTTGCAGGTGGTTGGTGTTTCCCAGGTTGGGGTGGTTTGTTAATTGTTGAGTGCTCTTCCAGGTAGCTTTGTGCTGTAGGTCCTTGTGCTTTGGAGACCCAAAAGCAGGGTGGATGGAGATTGTGTGGCTCCAAGCTGTAGTGTCTTTGCTAAATGTAAGTTTGCTTTATGTTTTTTAGCAGGAGGTGGGTGAAGCTTCCTTGTTGGGAGTGGTCTGAGATGGGATTTATTGCCTTGGGTAGGAAGCCTGCACCATGCAAGGGGTGCTGGGTGTTGAAGACCTTCTGTTTAGGGCAGTGATGTGGTGTTATGAAATCTTTGCAAAGTTTTTTTTAGATTTCCTGACCTTGCAGAAGGAGCGTGTTAAATGATTTCCTTAGAAATGAGGTTTCTGAGGATGTTTTGCTTGATTGTCTGCTGTATAAGTCACCTTCTGCCCCAGCAAGAGCTGTGTTACGTGGTGGTAATCAGCAATATCACCCTTAAGCTGGTGAATAAGGGAGTGCTGTGTGTTTGCCATATGCCGGTGTGGACTTCTGTAGCTCCCTAGACCAAAGGAGCTCTTAAGTATGGATTTAAGCCTGTACGTGAGCTAAAAAGTGCCTAAAACTGTTGCATTGCAGCGTCCCTGTCACAATAGGGTCCTTGTGTGACCGCAGCAGCTCTGGGTTGTAGAAGCAAGACAAGGGGGAGGATAAACTGGGGGGTTTCTTACAGCTCTGCATTGTTGTGGAGCCCTGAGGCTGTAGGTAGTGATGGGCAAAACCCCATGAATCATGCTGGAGATTTGTATAGCCACCAAAATCATAGCCTTAATAGATGTCGCAAGATCTAGCAGAGAGAGTTGTGAATTTGGGGAGATGTGGTTTGGTAAGAAAACATACTGGGGAGCCTGAGATCTACCCCAGGTTAAGTGACTTGGGATGGGGTTTTAAAATCCTGCCTTATAATTAAGTCAGCCAACCGATACTGCTGTGACTCCAAAGCTGCCTGCAGCGACAATGAGCTGCTGGAGGAGTCCTCAATTTTGGAGTGTTGAGAGGAGAAAATAACTGGGATTATACCAAAAAAAAAAAAAAAAGGCAAAACCCACACTAGCAAAATAAAATACAGTGTTTTGTTCACTGCTATGCAAAATGTGACACCAAGATAAGCAGGGTAAGGAAAATGCTGATCCAGGAAGTGCTGATAGCAGGTTCCTAAAGGAGCTGTTCCAAACTTCTAGTGATGGGTTTGATTTAGCACCTGGCTGTGAATGCTGAAATATCCTCTGCCTGGGCACGGGCTGCTGAGCAGCCCTCTCCTGGCTGTAGGCAATTATTTGCTGATTTAATCCAGCTTGTGTTAGTTTTGCTGCTTACTTTAAATGTAGGTTCTCACCAGAAACACTTGACTTGGCCCAAAGTGTTTCCTGCTGAAATTTCTTTTCAATTTAGCTTCCTACCTCCCTGAAAGATGCCTTGGGGGGGTTCATTGCAGGGTTCATTCCTCTCCAGCCCCTCATTTGCTTTCTTTATTCTCCACGTCAGGTGGAAAAAGGCTCAAACCTAGGCTTAGCTTTAACTATTATTTTAGGCTGGGCATGCCCAACCTAAGCAAACGCTGTGGATGTGTGGGTAAAGAACCTGTCTTTGTGCTCTTCAAAAGCCTTTGTGGAAGTTCAAAAGCCTTTTCCCCTGACCCAGGCAAAATGTCTCTGCTTTGAACTTCAGAGCTGGCAGTGCAAGGGGTCTTGCAGGGCTTAGACTGTGGGCAGGATTTAGGATGTAAAGCATTTAGCCCGTACCCAGGGGTAGCTGCTACCTGCCCTGCCTCAAAGGTCCTGGTTCATTTTTTTAAGCCTAACTGCTGAACAGTCATTACGATGCGGATGAGCCTGGACTGGCTGTAACCTCTTGCAAGAAGAGCAGGTGGAGGGGCAATTTGCTATGGAAATGGCAGCTTTGTCTCTTACTGGTGAGCTGCAGAGAGGAATCTAAAGGACCAGGAGAGGGAAGGGTTGCCCCTGGCCTCTCTCTGTTAGCTGTGATCAAAACCAGCCTGTGTGCAGGTTTAAGGGATAAAGAAGGTGGAGCTAGTGCTGCTTTGGCAGATGCCCGAGTGTGCAGGGACTGGCCAGCCTCCTCCTGGGTCTTTTTCCCCAAATAGAAAGAGCAATTCCCAACGGAAAGGAGAAGTGGAGCCAGTGTTTGCATTGCCCTGAGGGCCAGGCTCCTCCAGGCAGGTTGTACTTCTCCCCGGCAGCTTGGTCCTCAATTTCTCCCTCCTTTTTTGGAGCCTCCTGCTGCTTTTTGACACATCTTCAGCCCGAAATCACTGAAGCCTGGTGCAGGTGTCCTAGCAATGCCCCTGGCCTTGCAAGGGGCGGCTGGTGGGAAAGCAAGGCATGCAAAACCTGGCTGTGGGCACCCCAGAGCAGACCTGGCTTGGAGGTGTGTTTCAACCCTAGGGGAGATGCATTTCCTCCTCTTTGTCCCCAAAAAAATCTTCTGGGAACTGATAGGTTTGGGCTTGTCCCACCTCTGTGGTGTTGCACTTGAAACATAGATTTGGCTTTGCCTCTCCAGCCGGGTGCAGTGCAGCCTGTGGTGATGGGCAAGACCCTCTTGGGTTGTAAACATGGGGGCTTTGGCTTTAGTCTCTGTCACAGGAGTGACCAGCCACCGCAGCTGTGACCAGGAGAGGTGCAGAACCTTGGGTGACCAATGCAGTCGACGAAACCAGACTTGGTGTCTTCTGGCCGTGCTGTCTTTGGGCTTTTTGTGGTTGTCTTCCTCTTAGATGTTTTCCAGTGGTGTTGGATTCCGGTTGCTCTCTGTTTTGCACCCAAAAGCTGAGAACTGCAGGCCTTCTGGATGACTTAAACCCCTGTGTTTTCTCACCTCTTCCTCCCCTTCCACCCAGGTTTCCATGCTGAGGCCAACCTCAAATGCAGCACAGGGGTAGCTCCTCCAGGTTTGCTGCTCCAGAAGTATCTGTCACCTTTTCCATGGGAGAACAGCCTAAGGGGCCTTGAAGAACCCATTCAGATATACATCATTAGATGGATGGGCTGAATGACGATGTGATTGATGGTGTCCAGCCCCAGGGAAGTTGTTTCCAGCTTTTCCTTGTGAGGATTGCAAACCATTTGTGTGGGAAAGGCTCTGGAGGTCTCAAAGGTGGGCTGCTTAGATGAGCTTGCTCTGGTCCATGTCTTGGTGGCTTTGAACATCTCCAAAGATGCTTACTCTACACTCTGGGCCCCTGTTTGAGCACCCTCGTGCTGTTGGGGCTGGGAAAATTAACAATATCTCATTGGACTTTCCAATGTTGCAATCGAGCTACCTGCTAGCTTATCGTGACACTGAAGGGTTGCTTCTGGGCTGGGAAATTCGTGCAGCAGCCCACTGCCAGCCCAAACCGCTGTGTTTGCAGGCAGGTTTCCTGCTAAAAGCTTTGAAGCAGGTCGTAGGGATGAAGGGCTCAGCCAGAGACTGGCAGTTTGCATGGGGAGACAAGGTTGGGGAGAAAAAGGTGCCTTTTTCCTAGCTGGAAGTGGTAACAGCAGCACCTAACCCAATGCTGTGGAGCTGGGGTGGCACAAGGAGGTCAGCTGAGAGCAAACGCTTGCAAATACTAAATAAAAATAGTTCAACGCGAGTCTTGTGGCTCGCTAGTAGCTTGGCTCTGATGACTCTTGTAAACTGGGTGAATTTAACAGCGAGGTTGTAAAGTTTATTAATACTTGTGCCTGGGGCTGGTGACCCGTGGCAAACTTGATCCAGATGATGGTTGCAGAGGAATTGGTTTTGCAAACACCTCTTGCAGCTCCAGTTATTGCTTGGCATGTAAAAAAAGATGGCAGTGATGCTATCTTCATGATATTTGTGGTTACAAATAATCATCTCCTCCAGTAAAATCCACTCTGCTAGCTCTCCCTAGCTGTCAATGAATTAATGAGCTGGGCCCTAGACCAAGCAGTAGCTAATTAAGCTATTTTCCATTCCCAGAACCTCTTAATTCATCCTCTTTGCAAGGATGCAGTATTAAGCGAGATTCAGATTGGCTTTTGCCAGAGGACTCGAGAGAGAGAGAGAGAGAGAGAGAGAGAGAGAGATGCTTCCTCAAAGAAGGCTATTTCCATATGAAACTTCAACCTTCTGACCCCAGGGGCTGGAGAGAGCAAGCTCTGCAAATAAAAGCAGCAAGAGATGCTTTTAGCTGAGGAATACAACTCTCTCTCGTGGCCTTTTTGTATGCAAACCACTGACTTGTTTTAATGGCGCTTTTTTTTGTAGTTTAATTGGCTGGTATTGTTCTACCCCAAAAATAACTGCAGAAAGCCCTTCTTCCATGGCAGATCCATTGCCCACATGTATTTTGCCTCCAGCTCGCTTCCCTGGCTGGGATTTCTTGCTGTTGTTTCATGGTGGAAATACTGAAGCTGCTGGGAAACAATCTTCCAGGAGGTAAAGTGGGTTTTTTATGCCGAGCTGTTAGGAAAAGGATTCATCCTCAGTATTGGAGGCAATAGGGGATCTGAGGATGTGTGTGGGAAGGATGCTGTCCTGAAATTAAGGCTAAACATCCTCAAAAGAGATGCTGGGGCTCAAGGAAGACCAGAGCTTTGGGTGCGTTTGTGTTATGGAGCCTCTAACTGCAAAGACGACAGGACTGGAGGTGTAGCCCTGTGCTGTCACGAATTTGGAGTGGACTAGTAGCAGAAGGTACCTGTGGATTGGAAAGCCCTTCTCTCCAGCTGAGCCTTAAGTGGATAAATCATAAAGAAAACTGCCCCAAAGTGTTTTAGCATGAGCTAAACTGCATGTTGTTCTCTAGCTGCTTCCAAAAAAAGTGATTAATCTATTTTAGCTGCGGTTGTTCTCTTCTTTCCCCCCTCCCAAAATGCAATTTGTGCTGATGGCCATAAATAACTCCAGCCTGAAATTTGGCTGAGATTGTGTAAGCACAGCTAGGGATGTGTTGGCCAAATTGAATGAGAGGGGAGCAATCGGTTTGGGTATGAAAACTATTCTGTTACAGCTCCAGAGTCAATAAAAGAGGGAAAGAGGAATAATTCTTGACAGCAGCTGATGGGGAGAGAGGAATTAGTGCTTGAATTGATGATATGAAAAGGTGAGGAGCCACTGCAAGGCAGAAATGTGTCTTGAGGAGGAAAATCAAGTGGACTTTTGCTACTGGAAATTAAATTGTGGGGGTTTTCTTTCTTTCTTTTTTTCTTCTCAAAACCACTTCTTGGAAGGTATAAGGGAGTTGAGGTGATGCTCTGAAGGCAGAAGGGTCTGCTGCAGTAAATGAATTAATTAAGGACAAAGGTATGCAGCTCATACCAACGTTTGCCGCTATTTAATTAAAGGTACAAAGCAGTGCTCAGTAGCTAGGGGGAACAGGTCTGCTCCTGAAGCTCTACAGCTGCTTGTTTCTGGTGTCTAGAGCCATGTGCACCGTTGTCTCCGTGCCGCCTGCCTCAATTATTTACTATTTTGTGCTGAGAGCCAGGAGGAAATGCTTTCGGAGTACAAAGTTTCATGCAATGGCCAAATAAGTGCATGATGTCCACGGGTGTGGGTGATTTGGGATGAAAAGGGTTGAGGATGGCTCGGTGGCGTGGGGTGCACGAGATGCTGCTGTTGGCACGTTTGCGCGGGCTTTGCTCTTACTGCCGTTGCCTGCTGAGAGAGGCTTTTTTTTTTTTGAAGGTTACAATATAGCGTGCTCTGAGTGCCAAACTTGCAGTGTTTTGGGGATTTAAAGCATGCTAAGCAGCCCGATGGCTTTTGTTGTGTTTGGCACCTGATTAAGCTGTGCTTAACGCAAGCAGTCTTGGGCTGGGTATAAGGCAAGGCTGGCCTTATCCCGTTGGCATTGAGCCACCTGAAGGAACAAATCCGGTTAAAATGGGGTTCGTTTGGGTACATTGGGTACATTTGGGGCAAATTTTTTTGGAAAATTAGCCAGCCTCCTTGTAGGAAAGAGTTGGTAGAATTAAGGAAAGAATAAGAAGTGCACGACATGATAACTTTTATTTGTTGGCCCCTATTCCAGCTTCTCTGTAAAGGAGAGACATCTCTGCAAATCCTTTTTCTTTCCCCCCTGCTGCCCTCTTGCAAGCTGTGGCCATCTTTGAGATGGGAACTTTTGGGACCTGATCTTGTCTTGGCTGTTATCATCTTGACTTCAATAACTTGCAGAGGGTTGGGTGGGGGGGAGCCCCTATTGCTGGAAGCAGCCTCTCAACCAAAGCTGCAAAATGCAGGAGCCCAAAGGTTCAGGTACTCTTGCTGGAGGGGATGCAACTGTTAAATCTCTGCTTCTGAGAATCTTTAAATCTATTTTTTTTTTTCTCATGAGGTCTCTTTTGATAGGAAGGTGTCAGGTCCTTTTGAAAAGCTCAAAGCATCACCGGCCACCACCTCTGTGCTGGCGTGCAGCAGCACCAGAGAAGATGAAAATGTCTTGTCTTTTTTTTTTTTTTTTTTCTTTAAAGGAATTNTACTTAAAAGGAATGTCGGGTCCTGTGGTCTTGGCAGCAAGAGCTATGGCAATGCAATCCCAGGCTGGGGATGGGTTTATTGATGTTTCTCCTGTACCAAATGCCCAGGGCATGTCAGAGAGCGTGTCGTGGGGAATATGATTTGCGGGATTTTGGGGGGGGTTGCTACAGCTTTAGCAAAGCTGCTCTTAATTTCTAGGAAAAGTACCTCTGAGGTCACTCAGCAGCTGTTTTAACCCACTGCTGAGGCAGAGGAGGAGCAACAGACCTGGACGAGACCCGGGGAGGAAAACTTAATGGGTGCAAAAGCAGGATGTGGTGCAAGCTCATCCCCTCTAATGATGGCATTTTTATCGGGAGGTCACCTCATCTTGCAAACTCCTGCCTTCAGCATTGACAGAAGGAAAAAAACCTCTCCGGTTTGGCTTCGGCCCCTTTGGCGGTTGGCTTGCAGCATGCAAAGAAACAGCCACGCGCCTCCGCTGCTCTTCTGTTTGCTATAACTCTTCGTTACGGCGAGAGCGCTGTGTGTTTCCAAGTGTGGGCCTTTTATTTATTAAATGAGGGCTTTATTTTGACCCGGCAACATCTGCCAAAAGCGTTCTAAATGAAGAGCGGAGATTATCCGTAACGCAAACAGCCCCGCTCTCTAGGCTGTGTGCAAATGAAATGAAGTCAGCTAAATTGGATGATTGCTCTAAGCAATTTAAACCTGAATACATCTTGCTGGGGTTGCCTCTTTTCTTTCCTTCCCTTGGTTTTTTGGGCGTTGACTTGTGTGTTTGCAAGCGTATGCTCGAAGATAGTGTGTTTCCAAGTAATTAAAAGCCTGTTAGGAGACGTGCCTCACCTTGGCTCATTGCTGTGTTGTTGCAGGGGTGGAGGGGAAAGAGCACAAAGCTGGTGGGAGGATGCGGAGTCTCCTGGCCTTGCTGCAAGGAAAATTTGGGGATAATTTTGGGCTCTGTGCAAATCTCCGGCTCCATGCACATATTTCCTAAACAGTTTGCAGCTCGATTCCTAGAAATCCAGCAATTGCACCACATGGTTGGAGCGTAGCAACCATTACTTGGTATGGGAAGAAATGTTTTGGATGTTAAGCTGTATGGGGTTTGCTCAGTGCTGGCCAGCATCCTGCCCGGAGCATGCCGGCCCTGAATTCCCATAGAAAACTCCTGGGTTACTTACAGCTTCCTGCAGTGTGATTGGGGGTTTTTTTTGGGTATACCGAAAAAACAGGGTTATAAATAGTTGACTAGTGCAACTAAAGCCTGGGATTCCCTCCTTAAAAGCATTTCCTAAGGGTGTTTGAGAAATTGCCAAATTTTAAATGTGCTAGGTGTTGTCAGACGAGTGCTGTTATTTCCAGGCAGGTTGTGCTTTCATGTTCTTTGCTCTTAAAAGAGAAGGTCCTTGTTTTAGTCCAAAGGGAAGTAGTGCTGAGATGCTGTCCTTGGAGATCCTGGCTGCAGGGTGGGGGACAGCAGAGATAGCTGTAGGTTAGTTTGCATTTTCCACCTAGCTTCTTTTAGGGTTGTAACGAGTCCAAGAAATGAGACTGTGTCTTTGGTGGAAGCTTGTGGCCAGCACGGATGGAAGAAAAATGGCTTTAAGCCACAAATTTGCTGTTCTGGGGGTGGGGAGAAAAGTAGAATAAACCTCGTACCCTGGAAATCTTTATGGCTTGCATGTGACTTTACACCCCATCATTGCAAAATCTTGCCGAGGTAACACTGTGGTGACTTGTATGCTGCTGCGTCAGGGCAGGGTGATGGCAAAGGGGACCTGCCAGCACCTCGATGCCGCCCGGGGAGCGTGCGGGCTTTGCCTCCTCTCCCTCGGTGCACGCTGCTGGAGAAAGGGCTTGATTAGATAATTGTATCATGAGCAGCTCCAACAACTGTCAGGATGGATAAAGCTCCTGAAGGCAAGAGATAGAAAAGACCTTAATTATTTCCATGGTTTTCGAACCTAGGAAAGGTTACTGGGATGGGTAAGGATCGAAGGGGAGGCAGAAACGGCTCGAGGACAGAGGCAGTGGGGGGGTTAGGGGGTGATTTGTAGGCAGACACTGTCATCTTTTTATGTTTTCCACTTAAATTTTGACTTCTGAGGAAGCGCAGGTGGTGGATATTGCATTGATATTCGGATCCCTTGATGCTGTGCTGGGGTTTTGGGCCAGCAGAGCTGCTCTGTCCTTGGCCAAAATTGCCTTTTATTTCATTTGTATGTGATTGGGTGTGGGGTTTTCTGTTGGTTGGTTGTTTTTTTTTTTAACTGTGTTCCTGCTTGTGGCTGGTTTTCCTGCAACAGATGAGTCACTTGTGCAATGAGCTCAAGCTGAGACCGGTGCTGGAAAAAAAAAATACATTTAGGGCAAAATATTATTGTAAAGGGAATGACTGCTGGACTGCCTCATCCAGCACCCGTGCAGGATTAGGCAGGGATGCCAGAATTAATGCCAATTAGTTTCATAATTAATGCCAATTTTCTTTTGGAAAAGAGGTTTTTCTCATGCCAGGCATCTTGTGCACAGAGCCGCCCTCGCAGCTGCGCAGCAGCGAGCTCGGTGGCTGTGTTTTATCTGGCAAGGTTTGATTAGCGCTGACATAGATGACTTGCAGCTCTAATTTATCTTAGTAGCTGGAGTTTTTATCTGGCTGGTCATTAATGGCAATTAATACTCACCCTGCGTACCTTTGATGGCATTCCCCCACAGATGAATCTCTATTTAATGCTAAACAGTATTTTTCTATCTAGAACCCACGTTTCTTCTTATTGGGGATTTAATCTCTGGCAATATGGCTAAATATGTTCGGTGTGTTTGTCCAGAGGCTTATTAGGATTTGATGTCTCTTGGCTTATGCAAGAACCAGGGATTTACAAAACCTTCAGTGGTTTTATTATTCAAAAGCCTAAATAGGGGAGGCGGCTCTTGGTATAGGTGCTAGTGATCCATACTGGGTTGCAACAGGGAATGCTGGTGGAAAGGCTGCTTGGGCAACTCATTTTGTGTTCGGCATTCCTGCCTTGGATAGTAAATGTTTCTGAAGCTCTGTCTGCAAGTTATTTAGTCCATATTTTATCAGCTGCGTGCGGTCTGTATTTGTATTGATACACTGAGCGTCGCTGACTGCTGCAGGGATACAGAGTGGTGAAGCTATTGCTAAAGCAGCTGGTGCAATTTTTTTGGGGTGTAAGAGGAAAAAAAGTCATAAAGAAATGAAATGTAGATTAATACTTTGAGGCTGAGAATCAGATCTGGGTAATAAGTGTTAAGGGGAGGAGTAGGGCTGGAAGGTGGCTCCAGCTCTTGCAGTCTCACCTGCTCCCTATCTTTTAGGCATGGAAGGTGCAAAGGTTTGGGGGCAGCAGGACTGTTGTCATTAGGATAAATAGTGCTACTTCCCCCCCCGATTTCCTTAGTCATGCGTTATCCTCTGGCACAGACTCTCTGCAGCCTGTGTGAGCCCACCCAACCCCCTCTGCAGAAGGGGAACGGAGACCCAGCGCTTCTCTCCCACATGAACTTCATAGAATCATTAAAGTTGGAAAAGACCTCTAAGATCACCAAGTCTAACCGTCAACCCAACACCACCACGCCTCCTAAACCATGTCCTGAAGTGCCACGTCTATGTGTTTTTTGAACATGTCCAGGGACTGTGACTCCACCATCTCTCTTCAATCTGCAGTAGGAACTGGTGCCCTTTGGAAACCACCTGCTAGCAAGCAGCTGAATTAAACTTGTTGATGCTGCAAAAAATGGTTTTAAAATAGCAAATTGGTGCAATCTGGGGGGGCTTTTCCCTCCCTGGAGCCAGTGCAGGACAGAGGCTGCAGGGAGGTGACTTTCAAGGGAGTATGACTATTTTTAGCAATAAGCTATTCAGTCTGAATTTCCTCACACTTTGCCTGAAAATATCTTGTAGCATGACTGACACATCTGAGGAAGCAGCAACCAAGGGATTAAAAAAAAAAAAGTATGCATTTACTGTAGAGAAATGGGAGTTGGCTGTTAACCTACCCTTGGTGTATGGATACTGGGCATCGGTGGATTCATATGCTCTCCCGAGGACGTGTGCGGTGGTAACACAACGTAGTTGTTTATCTGGGGCTTGGGTACACACAAATGTGCCTCTTGGTGTCCCCTCAGAGCTTCCCATCTATTTTGGGGGCCCCAAAACTTATGTGAGCAGCACTAAATAGGAGTTGAAAGGCACTGAAAAGTGAGATGATCCTTTATTGTGCATTTTTTTTTTTTTTACAGCTCTGCTGTCTCTGAGCAGGTTTTGGTCTGTGACCACCAGCAAAAGCAATGTTTTGGAGGTGGAATAAATCTTATCCATTTATTTGGCCAACAGAGGTTCTCTTATTTCCCCTGATTTATTTTTCTCTCTGCTCCCACACACCCAGATGTTATGACACGTTTCTGGCTGTAAGTCCTTTTTCTCACCAGGATGTCAAATGAGTGGATCCTGCTACTACTTGGTGCAAAGAGGAGCTGTTGGGAGCTGGTATCGCCTGGCTTTGTGCTGGCTTTTAACAACGTGTATGGAGAGAAACAGCAACTTTGGCAGAACAGCATCATGCCAAGATTATGACCTTGAGACGAGGTGCTGGCAGGTAATGCCTATAGGTCTGTGGCATGCAGAGATTTTGGGTCTGCGGGTGAAGTTTGGCTTATTTGATTTATAAGCATTTCACATTTGCAACTTGTACCAAAACATATCTGTCCTACTCATGGCCAGGATTGTTTTCTACCATGAGATGATGGCTTTTCTCTGCCTGGTGTGGTTGAGCAGGGTGTTTAATGCTGTAGTTGCAGAGGGTTAAGGTTGCTTTCTGTGCTGCTCAGACTGAAGTTTGGCTTTTGGCTCTTTAGGGCAACTTAGCAAAGGGATTGGCTCTTTCCTGTTAGTCGTACTTGCTTGCGGTGGCTTCAGATGCTCCTCCAAGGTGCATTAAAGGATCTGGTGTGGCTACGAGTGAGAGCTGAAGCTGGGAGGATTCTGTAGTGGGAGGCGATGGGCTTTTTAACACTTATGTCTTGCAATGACCTGAGGTATAAAAGCTTTTAAATCCACCTAAGAAACATGTTTTTTGGGGAGAATAGTCAGCGATGGGTTGATTTCAGCCATTGTGTGGTTCTAATTTTCTGCCAAAGCTCCATAAGTATTAATATCCTCTTCAGATCTGGTTTTCCCTGCTCTCCACCCATCCTTACGGCTGAGTCGTTGTCATCATCACATCCAAGGCATAAGGCTCAGCCTCAGAAGGTGCAAAAGACCTAAAAAGACTTTTTTTTTTTTTTTTAAGCTGTCGAAGTGGCGTTTCTGCTTCTAGGTTTCAGGTGCCTAGGAAATAGCTAAGCCTGGGAGACTTTTGGGTAGAGGGGAGTGATGAAGCAGAGCTGCGTTATTACGGGAACGTAAATGAATTTACTCCGTAGTTATAGCCCACGGGGCTGTGCGTCACCTCCATGAAACATACTGCTTCCTTGAGACCCTATAGAGGAAAACCCAGCCCTGAAGCCCTGGGTGTGCAGAATAGTAGAATCATTAAGGTTGGAAAAGACCTCTAAGATCATCAAGTCCAACCGTCAACCCAACACCACCATGCCTCTTAAACCAGGAGTGCCACGTCCACACCTTTTTTGAACGCTTCCAGGGTTGGTGACTCCACCACCTCTCCGGGCAGCCTGTTCCAATGTTCAACCACTCTTTTGGTAAAGAAATTTTTCCTGATATCCAATCTAAACCTCCCCTGATGCAACTAGAGGCCAGAAGACCATTAAATGGGCAAATCACTGCTCAAACCAACCTCCTGCTCCGGCATGTGGGGTTTTTTTTCAAGAGGGAAGAGGCCAATTTCCACGTTTTTATTTGAGGCGTCCAGAAAGCAAGGACAAGCTTTTCTGGGTATGCACAGGTAGTGATTTTAAAATTTCTCCTATGGATTTTTGCTCTCACTGTATAGCATCCTCTACTGTCAGTGGTGGCTTTGGGCAGCAGGTCCTTATTTCTAGTGCTGGGCACTAATACTGAGCTACCTGGACACCTGATATACTCAGGAGGGTATTTTTCAGGTCCCTAATTACTTGAAGGCCTGGGAATGAGAGCAGGATTGTACAGCTGGGCTGAGCAATGCTTATTTATCATCAGGGCTGTAAAGCAGGCTTGTGTGGTTGGGGAAAAACCAGAAGCTGCTTTGCGTTTGAGCTCAAAACCGAGGGGTTTTATTGCATTAGAGGCTTTGGTTTTCTCTGTTGCCATAGGATGGAGTGTGTTGGTCCAGGGCTGGTTGCGTGTTGGTGGGAAGGAGTTTGGAAAGAGCCTGTATGTGTCCTTACAAGCCATGGCCTCGATGAATTTTCTCTAATTCCCAGGCAATACGTTAGCAGTTTAACCATGTGTTGAGCATCTGAGTCGCAAAATATCTCTGTGATGTCTGCTGTGGCTTACTGCGACACAATGCAGCTGCCTCTGCGATGCTGGTTGACGTAGGATCTATCCTATCCGTCGTGGCGGTGCTGTCGATCCTTCAGCAGAGTTTTTGCTGGAAAAAGTCGAGCAAATCGCAGGAGGAACATTTGCTGAGGATGAAATTACGGCTGGCTGATTGCGGTGGCTCCCGTTCTGGGCAAATTGTAACAAGCTTGGGGACTTCCAAGAAGTTTTTGATTTTTAAAAAAGAAAATATACACAATTAAGGGGCGGAGGGGAATGAACAAGGAAATATATGCTCAGAATAATTTGTGGATAATTAAACCCATCTGACTCCTTGAGAATGGAGGGGGAAGGTTGGTTTTTTCCCCAAAACTGGAGCCCAAGCTGCTGGATAATTTCTGCAGTGCCATAGCTTTATCATCTAGTGTATTTAGCCAGGTATTTCAATGACAATGGATTAGATGTCCATAGCAGAGACTAAATCTTAGCACAGGAGTGAGAAATGGGTATAAGAGGAAAACTGCAGCACCTCCAGCCATGTTTCCCAGGCGGAGCCACGGGACTGGACCCCACGCAAACCACGGGGTCGAGGTACAGAGGGGTTATTTTTAGTTTTTAGTTATTTTTAGTGTTGGGAACCCATGTAATAGGTTTGTTATTTGTTGTGGGTTAATTAGCGAGGCTTTTTAATGGAGGGAACTGTGGTGACTCAGTGTTTTGGAAAGAGTTTTTGGGGCTGTGGCTTCCCAGTGGGTTTTACCCAGCACTGCAGGGAGCGTAGCTTGCATAGAAAGTGGAATCAAATTCATGTTTTCCTGAGTATTATGAACTAATAAATAATCTTTAAAAAAAAAAAAAAAAAAGAAAAAACTAGGAAAAGGCAAAGCTGCCAACTATGAGCTACAACTTCATCTTTGCTTTGCAATTGTAACTTCTCTGCTGGCAAAACCTGATTTCTTGGGGCTTTAAGCCTGGCAGTCTCTCTACCCTTCAGCATGTACTAGCCCAAATTATAAGCGATATTTTGCTGAAGCAGTATCTGTCAGATGTCCCATCATGTCTGTGTGGTTTTTTTTTTTAACCCAGTGGAGCTCTGTGCATTTGCATCTACCCGCATGGCTCCAGCACTGAGGCTCAGCAGAGCAAGTGGCTGGAAGGGAGACACCAGGACAGTTAAAAAGTGGGGGGGGAAGAAGTGACCCCAGTGAATGGAGCCTTTAGGAGCTGCAAGGAAGGAGGCAGACACTCTGAGCATGTATCTTGCAAATACCCAGCAGAAGGCAATGCTGTCCCACCTTCTCTAATTAAATTGCAGGGCTTCGAGCAGCAGAGGCCAGGAGTATTAGTCACTTCCCAAGGGGATAATAACGCAGGTTTGTGGAGGACTGCTCTGTCCCATGCTATTAAAAGTGATGCTCTGCAGACTGATGCTGACCCAGGAAGATGCTCGAGTGTGACTGAACCGCAGGAGCAAGCGACACCTCTTCTCCACATCGCTTTTACCACTGGCGTGGGCATGGCAGCTGCAACGTGATGCCAAGCTTGGCACCTCCAAGTCCCACTCCCTATCCTCCTCATGTAATCAGAGTGTTTTACAAATCAGAAAATTGCACACTAATGCTTTGGTTTTATTCCTGCTCATCATCTTCCAGCATTGCTTGCTTATTATCTTAACTCCTCGGAGCGATTTCTCCTCCCACCCCCCTGCTGCTCACTTTGTTCTTTATAGCTGCCGTGCTCGTGGTTGCAGCAAACCAGCTGTGCCGTGGTTTGCAGCAGTACAGATTAACATTTTCCACTTTAATCACTGCCTGGGAAAAAAAAAATACAGGCCAAGTTGTCATTTGAGTAATGCAATTGCACCGCGGAAGGTCTTCTCATTCGCTGCTGTGTTTATTAAAGAGGTTGGCTCTTTCAGCTGCTGCAGGAGGGAGTAACGAAGCCGGGGGATATGCATAAGGTGGGATCTGGCGCTTAAATGTAGCTTGGACTTGGAGTACAACACGTAGGGTTTCATTTGGAAACTGGCAACTTGATTTATTCATGGCCCGATAAAGAGGAATGACTCCTGCACATGGCTTGAGCATTGCATGTAAAAAGCGTTCGGCTAACTTTTTTCCAGCAGAACAGATGGAGAGTTGGAAAAACCTGGGAGAAGGAAGGGCTGGGACTTGGTATTGCCCATGAAGATGGAAAAACTAGCCCTGAGAGTAGATCTGGGGAGAAAAATCATGAGAAGATAAGCCCCCCCGTGCCTTTAAATAAGGAGTTCTTACTAGTGTGGAGTTTTGCAACAACAGAAATGACAGTGCTGAAAGGCACAAGCAAAAGTGGTCAATTAAAGCCTTAGAAATCCCACATCAAAGCTTGCAAGCGGGGTTAAGATTAGCACAAATATTTGCTAATCAAGTCGCAGGGACGAGTAAAACTTTTGCATTCTGTGGTTCTGGTATGACAGAGAGTAAAACCAAACTCCCTGTCAGCAAAGGGGATGTAATACAGTTTGACAGCCTGAAGCCAAGGGAGATCAGGAGGGACTTTGCCATTTAAACCCATTTTACTGTTCATCTGCAAAATTTTTTCCCAGGTAGGATGTTCAGTGTGGCTTGCTTGCAAAAGGAGCACAGATGAGAGCTGCAGCAGCACCACTTTTCATGGAAGGAAATGTTAAATTAGTTGGCAGGGACCATAATTTGGGTGCTGTCATGTCAATCTGAAGAAGGATGGAGCGAGGCTGTGGTGTGCGGCCGTTTCCTTGGCTTGGAGAGGATAGTATGGATCCCATCCCTGTAGTGTGCCCACGTGGGCAGCCCTGAGCTTGCCTGGGCTGAGGTGCTAAACCTTAAATTAGCACTTTCCAGTCCTAACTTGGCTTTAGGAAATTGCAGCAGGATCCTCTAAAAAGCCTCACTAATTAATTTATGCAATGGGCATCATTAAGGCAGTGAACCCAGGCACCAAAGCAGCAACCACTGGCTGTTCCCTTAGCAGTTCCAGCTGCAAGCTGGCCATTCCTATCCCATTTAAATGAGTTTTGGGGCTTCTAAGGAGGTTTGGGTTTTTTTGCTGACCTGGTCCTGAGTGCAGCTGAGGGACCCCAGGCTGGCCAGGTGAGGAGCAGGCAGTGTGTAGCAGCCTCTTCCATCTAGCAGCTTAGCAAAATTATTGCATGAATCTCCACCAGGCCCTGGATCTAGTTTTTTGACCACAAAACCTATCCTAAAACCTCCCCAAGCCCCTTTTTCTGCTCTGGCTGCTTGTGCATGGGACTCCCCTTGCACCCAGCTGAGTCCCGTCCCCTGCATCCCCTCCTTACCCCAAAGCACCAACAAATGCTGCTTAAGGTCTTCTCTGTGCTTCTGGGGGGCAAAATTTCATCTGCAAAGGTAAAGCTGGCAAAGTTGACTGGCAGTCGGGTGCCTGGGTTGGCCAAGCTTGCCGTGCCAGCGATTTGCAATTAATATGCTGGGGAGCCCCACTTGGGGGAAGAAGTAGCATCTTTATTGAAAGCACTTCGTATGCTGGCTGCATGCAGAGCTGACCGAAGCACTGCTGAGGGCACATTAATAGCAAGGCTTGGTCCACCGGAGGGTTTAGCGTGTTTTCCTGCAGCCTCAGTTTTTTTGTTTTACTGGATTATTATAGGAAACTTTCTGCCTCTAAAGCCTGGGGTGATTTGTGGGGTGGGAAGGGAATCCCAGTCCTCCGGGCATTGGAGGGGGACAGGGCTTTGCTGGTAGAAAAGTCTCCCTCCGGCAGCAGTGCCACCCTCTTAAATGGCTCCAAACCCCCAAATTTTGGCCGCTGGTCGATATCCAGTGGTTTGAACGGTCCCTGTTGATCCCGCGCGTTAAATGCCAGCTGAGTCATTTCTTCCTACAGTTAATGATTGCCTGGGCCTGACGCTGCCAGAAGTGGTGTTGTGTTAATGATTAAAACCCGTAAATAAGGGCTTGCTCGTTCCCCATGCGCAAAGCCACTCTATGACCTTTCCCCAGCTCCAGCAGCATTGCCAGAGGGGAAAAATTATTCAGGAATAAAACCCACCCTGTTCCCATCACCCTTCCCCGCTCTCTCCGTACCCTGAGAGCATCGCGCCGGAGCCATGTTAAATAGAGCAAAATTTCAAGTTCTATTTAAATTTGGACTGCAGAATTTATTCCACTCAATGTTAAGCTTTTTAAAAGCTATGCCTGCCTCTCCCTTGTGTCCAGCAGGGCTTGTGCATTATCTATCCATTATGGTAATGTTAGTATAAATAAATGGATGCTTTAAGGTTGGCTCCTGTCTACTCATGTCTGAGTGCACCTCTATAGATGCAAGCAGCAAAGCATCCGTGTGCATTTGATTTGCTGGAAGAGTGCTTTTTCTTTATCATCTCTTTTGCAGAAAGAAAAGCATGGTATAAAATTTTATTTGCTTGGGGGGGAAAGTAAAATTTAAAGACCTCTGGACATCTAGTGAAGGGGTTTGAGCTTGCTGGGGAAAATGCTGAATTCCTGCTTGTGCATGCAAGGGTGGAGCTGGGAGAGGGACTTGCAGCTGTTTTTGCAGTTGTGCTTTCGTTTAAATTAAGGAATTTTTAAGGGGAATAAAAATCGTTCCTGATTCACACGTGGGACTGCTGTGTCCCTGCACCAGCAATCCTCCGGGGCTGAGGTCCGAGTGACAGTGAAAACCAGCGCCACGGAAAGCAAATCTCTCCTTTCTTGAGTGCGCTAGTGGTGTTGTACAGAAGTAGTCAGAGCGTTTTATTGCTGTTCCCATCCCTGCAGGCACAAATCTGGTGTTTTAGCAATGCGTTGTATGGCATAATTAACGGCTTGTGGAATATCGGGTGTTAATTATTGGCTGATGGGGAAATGGTGCTGGGGAAGAGCCTGTGATATGCTCGCAGTGTTCTGGCCTGATTTATACTGCTGGAGGTTTGCGGTTTGCCTGTGATTCAGTGGAGGAGGGGAGAGAGCCTGAAATTACTGCTAAAACCTAGTTTTACAGTGAATCATTCTCTTAAATGTGGCTTCAAAGTAACGTGGAAATTTTAGGCAACGTTGAGCGTTATCTATGGACCTGATGGTTTAAATCTGCTGCTTGGGCCATCCCTTAGCTGTGTCACAGCCTGGTTTTGTAGGGAAATACTGCTTCTCCCTTGCTCTTTTGCACGCCAAGTTGGCTTTTGAATTAAAGCGAAGAAAGCGTATTATAGAAACAGGTGAATGCACAGAGGGTTAGTCACCGAGCGCCAAGATTTCTCTGTGCACCAAGCTGAAAATCAGCCCTGTGATCCCTGCACTGGGGCACAGTCAAACCTGATGGAAAGAGGTTAGAAAACCATGAGAAAAGGCACGGGGGCAAGTCTTTTTAATTGACTGGTCTCCTGACTGCAGCATCCTTCAAAAAGGAAAGCAAGGGTGGAGGAAATATATTGCGCATCTCCCCAAATGCCTCTTGCTCAATGCTGGGTGTTGGGGTTTCTTCTTCCAAGAATAAGAATTTCACAGCGCCGGCTTCATTGGGAGTTAGCAAAATGGAAAGCGCTGGTATGAACCAGGCTCCAACACACTAAAAATTCATTTTAATTAGTTTTAGAAAAATGGGGAGAAAAGTTGACTGCTCTCTTTTCTCGTTCAGCCTGATCACAGCCAGCTGGAGCTAAATCATGTCCAGAAATGTCATTTTTGGGACATGTTTCATCCCGTTATCATATCCTGAAGTTTGGGATCTGCTGGCCATTGATAAACGTACAACTCTCTTCCCATCTCTGCTCTCACCCTTGCAGCTCATATACTAAAAGGAAAGGGATACGATCTCTCCTGCTGCACTGAATTACTCGATGTCTGCTAAGAGCCGAGTAAATACAGCTCCCACGTCTTTGGGTGCAGCCCTGAGTCGCTGTTATTTCTTCAAAACTTGCTTTAAATTCTCCATTTGGCTACCCCAGAGAGAAGCAGCATCTTCCTACCGAGAGCTGGGGTTTTTAAACATTTCCCAGGCCACGAGCCACATCGCAGACAATGCTTTTTTTTCTTCCCATCTTTGATCCACACCGAGTCAAGCTGCAGAAACGAAGGGTGCTCCTCTTTGCTGGGTGCTTCTGTGCATCGTCAGAGACTGACTGCAGATGCAGCTTTTCGAAGCTCCTCTTCTTGCTCTTTTTATTAAACATCAGTTTAACGCTCTCTAGTACTATGTTTGTACAGCAGTACAAATGCTTCCAGGAGTCGGACGGTCTCCTGGTGCCGGTTTCTTGCTCCCCACACCTTTTCTTTCAAGCGTTAAACCTCACTGAGCCTGGGTGTCATAATTTCTCTTTCAGTTCAAGGTGGTGTTGAAAGGGAGGTGTTGCATGCAATAGCAAGTTATGACAGGTAAATCCGGAGATCACTCTCCGGTCCTGGGCTCCGAGCGACTGCCTGAGGGGCATCTGTCCCTGTTCTTGCTAGATTTTGGGCTGCCATTTCACCCTTTGCTGCTGCAGGAGAGCTCCTGGGATGGCTGCAGGATTGCAAAGGGCTCTTTCAGCACGCCAGCAAGGGCAGGAGGCCCCGATTGCAACATGTTTGCTGTGAAAAATTTGCTAGAGATCCACTCGTGCACCAATTTTTGGAATAATTGTTGGAGTAAATCCACTTAAACAGAGCTTTGCCGTTGCTCTCAGCAGCAAAGCCAAGCAACGAACTCAGTAAAGGGTTAACGCCGGCCGCTTGTGCTGCTGCTGCTTTCCCTCTAATTGCTTTCTGCTCCTGCCAGGCGGAAGTCGGAGGGAGCAGTTCAAGTTCAAGGCTTGTCTGTGTGCATGTGTAGGCTTTTTCAGCTCTGCTGCGGAGGGCAAGAGCCGGCCGGAGCAGGGAGGGTCCAGCAGGCAGCGAGCAAACCCCTCTCACCGGAGCTGCAAGGATGGCTCAAGCCTCCGAGTGCCGAAATTCCCACCTCTATTACTACAGCATCAAATTTGCTCTGTCCACCTATGCCACCCTCTTCTCGGTAGGTGCTTCGGTTGCTTTTCTGTCCTTCCTGGTGGTTTCCCCCATGGTACCACCCCTGTGGGTTGGATTTTACTTTTCAGTGTCAAAATTTCCCCTTCCAAGGCATCAAATCCTTGCAGCAAAATCAGGTGCCACAAAGCCCCTCATGCTTGGTGCTAGCTGGGTCCAGAATGGGCAATCTTGGGCAAAACCACGGGTTTTGGTGGATTTAAGAGCACCTCCCTGGGACTGCCCATCCCCAGAGCCGCTCTTGCAAATCCCTCGTGGCAGCAAGTCGCATTTTGAGGCATTTGGAGCATAAACACAGAAATTTCATGTTTTCACCACACAAACACCTGTCGGGCAGCGTTGCCAGCTGGATCCCCCCTGCCCGTCTTGGCCGTTGCCTTTACGTCATTCAATAGGGACAAGGCATGAAAGCAGACATCAGTGGCGGGTATTTCAGCTAGGTTGGTTATTTTAAGAGGAAAAAAAGAAAGCTTGTTTTTAAGCAGTTTTGAATCATTGAGGCAGCTACGGTTGGGGCAGGGCTTCCCCGGCACCTGGGAGGTGCAAGCACGTGTCAGAGCAATGGAGGGGGAAGCAAGAAATTTTCCGTCGCTTTAGGGTCTGTGCATCCTCAGTTAACGCATGAGATATGAAGTTAACACCTTCCTGGGGTTAATCCTGCATAATCCAGTCCATATTTACAGATATTTCCTCCTGAGGTCTAATTAATCCTCTTTGCCCCGTGCACGGCTGCCTGCTGGGCATGTATAGTGGTATGCGTATCTAATTGTATAGGTGTAATAGCAGAAATATCTGCGCGAGTTCCCAGGCAGGCTATGAATGCTAAACGGGGTTACAAGCAGGGTTTGAAAATGCTTTTTTTTTTTTTCGAATGAATGAGCTCATTGGGAGGGCAGCGCTCGCCTTTGCTTGCTGGGGACGGCAAAGCCCGTTGTCTCACTGCGCCGAATGACTTGTGCCCGCCCCAGGGCATGAATGAGAATAAGAAAAAAGGGGGTTTTTTGTAGGATATCTCGCTGGTCTCCTTATGGCCTGCTGGGTAGGAAGGCTCCCACGGGGAGACAAGACTTGAGTATTTCCTGTGGGGTGGCCAGGACCCTCGTGGGACTCCCACCGCATCCAGCGAGACCAAAAAAATCCAGATTTCTTAACCCATTTGTGGCTGCAGTTTGAGTTTTGGGTAAGGATAGTGCATTATTTTATGCTTGCAAAATTAATCTGCAGGAAAACTTGTCACCGTGGTTTTGGTTACTCTAAAGAGCTGAGTTTTGCTCGGTTTGAGGTTTCCCCAAATGCCTTTAAGCAGCTGTAGGGACGGGGAGGAGGTCCAGGTTTTTTTCTCCCAACTAATCGGAACCCAGGTTGGGGCTGCGCTTTGCAAATGTAGATTAACGATGGGATGAACTAGCGCAGTCTCAATGCCAGATGCTTATTAATTGCTGGGACGTTTTGGGGGGCTCAGTGGGGCATCCTGGCAAGTCTGCCAGCAAGAAGAGACTTTATGATTTCCTGGCGACTGGAAAATAGCTGCAAAAAAGCAGCTTTGAGTTGCTCCGACTCCGCCTGCCTTCAACCCTGGGACGGTCCTCGCGCGGGGATGTTGCCCCATCGAATCCGTACAGATCGCATGGCTCCTGCGAGCTTTTCAGCCGCTTGACCTACTTCTGGCCTCATTTGCACATGTCGCCGCTGTATTAATTCAACGGCACTGCCGAACCCTTCAAAGCCTCGTTAACCAGACGTGGCCGGGGCTGGGTTTTTCTCTGGCCAAATGCGCTCGATAAAAAATGATTGTATGGGAACTTCTCGCTTGTGTTGCATGAAGGCTTCAAAAATTTAACTCCCCTGGGTAAAAATTCAGTGGAATAAGACTTGAGCTGGTTCACCATGAAGGATCAAGGAGGTTTGGGCTGAGATCAACTATGGTTTTCTAGCGTAGGGTTGTCCCAGCCTGCAAAAAACTGGATCTAGTGCCGTTAGATCCTTTCCAGTCCTTTCCTGCAATGAAAGCACTTATTTATAGGCGGGGAAAATCGGTAAAGGAGCGTGCGAAAAGCTGGAGAGTGGCTTTAAACCGAACATGGAGCAAAGGGCAGAGATGTTCGAGCATCGCGCGTTGGACCAGCTGGTTTTATACAGGCAAATTTAATTCGCCTTGTCGAGGATTCAGCAGAGCATAGATTTGAAGTTTTCTTTCCAAAAAGATAGGCTGCTTTCCTTTTCTTACTTTTCCCATAAAATTGAAAACTGCTATTTTAATTGACCCTTATAAAAGAGTATTTTTTTTACATTCCTGCATACCATTGGCAGTTAAGCATTACAAAATGTATTCAATCGCTGTATTATTAATCCCGTGGTTCTATCTTTTAATGACTAAAAGCATTCAGTGCTTCCTATGTCGCGGTTTCTCGCCTGCTCATTACAATAAAACCCTCTGAAGAGGAACAGGAGTGCTCTGTCTGCTAAGTTGAAGGCAGACAGGTCTTCAAAAGCTGGCGAGAACGATTCTGTTGTGAGCTGGGGATTTGAAAAACAAGAGTTTTGCCCTTAGTTTTGTACCTCTGGTCATCTTGGATGGAGAATGAAGTGTTGTCCCGTTGCCTTTGCTCCTCCCCAGACCAGTGCTCTGACTCAGTAATCTGGCTGCTGGGGTCTGCGTGGGCTTGGAGCCACCATCATCGTGACTTTTTGGTGTTCCCAAATAAGGAGAAATTACTGCCCTGTGTTAGCGTGGCGTTGAGTCATCCAATTAATGCCGTTCACCGTGGAACGGGCCACGTCTGCCACTTGACCCTTGGCAGGATTCGAGGTTGCACTGCTTTGGCCGTGTAAATGTCCCCTTGGATTCGTGGTACCCGTTTGCTCTGCATGCGGCTGAGAGTAACTCTCGTTACTCGGGTCTTTTAGGTCTTGGACAAGGGCAACGTGGCATTTCTTAGGTATTTAGTGAGATTTTTAAGGACAGGGTAGGAATGTGCGTGTCTCTTGTTAGCACTGGTAGGACCGTGCACGTCTCTGGTTACCATCAGGTAGCTGCCTCTGTGCCAAAGCCAAGTCATGCAAGGACGGAGAAGGAATCACGAGCACCAGAGAGCCCATAGCTCGAGGACAGCTTTGTAAACTCTGTCTCACCTGTGGGTTAGCTGGGAGCTCAAGCCACCCATTTGGCACCCTCCAAACCCTTGCCAGCATTATCAGAGCTGTGTATTATATTATTTTCTGTTCAGTAATTGCCTTTCATCCCGCTTCTTGACCTCTAGGTCTCTAAATGACTCTGCAATCAGTGGGATGGTGATTTTTCACCTGAGATTTCCACCTTCAGCTCTTTTCCTTCCCAGGTCCCCAACTCTCCCCCTGCCCCCCCCTCCCCCCCCCCCCCCCCTCCNATGCCTGAAGAGGAAAACCAGCATCTCTCTCATCCCATTCAGAAGAGACGAGGTTGGAGCAAAACAGCTTTGGAAGTGGGCTGCAAAGGTGGGGAAGGGGCTCAGACAGATCTGTAGCTCCTCATCACCCAGAGAAAAGCACTCTTTAAATTGTCAGGTTTTGTAGCATCCTCGCCCCAAGGACTGAACTTCCCTGGTTTGTGCTCTGTCGAGTTGTTTTGCTTCTTGGTGTCGGAGCCGATTCAAGGGGGCTGCACAAAAGCCTTGTCACAGCGTCGTGCAACGTCAGGTCTTCCCGTCTCCGCTGGCAAACAGCCCCATGTTTAACTGCGGTTTTGGAGGCTGCTAAAATCCTGGCTGGGGGGAAGGGTTGGTCATAGCAACTTGTATTGGGCTGAGAAATTCAAGTTTGCAATTCTATCCATACAGGAGTATGGGAGGGAGGGAGGAGGGCACGTCACGGGGGTCCTTTTTGGGGTGGGAATGGAGGTTGGACATCCCGGGGCGGCTGCTTGCTGCCCTCCATCCCCTGCCCACTCAGCTCCTACAAACTGCAAGAAGCACTAAAATCAAGCAGGGCTGAAATTAAACCCGAAGGTGATTTCTTCCTAGCTTATAAGAGGAGAATTGATGCAGGATGCCTTCACTGCAAGGTCTGGTGGAGTTGCAGCCACCCCCTTGACATTCCCCGCAGTGATGGTTCGATGGCATGGTTATTATCATATAGAAATGGGGTAATCATCTTCTCATTAAGTAAGTGCAGATTTGCTTTTTCTCTTAGATGCATTGCAGAGCAGTTGTAATTACCGACTGCTGTCTGTCCTGGTGTTTGCACTGTATTAAGGTGATCAACAGGCAATTAATATGTAACTACAGAGGATTTACCAGCAAACTTCATTATGTGCCTTACCATGTCATTGAGTGTGGGTGGTAGAAAAGGGTTGTGACGCCAGGAATCAAAAGTATCCATGCTGATTGAATTTGCATGGCAAAAAAACTCCCCCCCACCCCTCGAGCAACCCAGTGATGGAAACCAGAGCAGTCGGGCTTTGCAAGGGGTGATGCAAACTTTTCCTGCTGCTTTTGATGCTCATCTCTGGCCGAAGAGGGACGGGGTGATCAGGTTTTCAATGAAATACGTGATTATTTCCCTTGCAGTTTTTTACGGTGCTGCATAGGTCCCGGCAAAGACTTTGACGTTGCCGGTTTACCCTAAACCCACCATTTTCTCCCAGAAACGCCGCTTTTCAGGGAACGCTGGTCTTTCTCCCCAGCTCTTTTCCATCCAAATCCCTTTGCCACCTGTCTTGCAACAGCATTGCTCCCTGTTCGTCCTTCCAAAAGTCGTTATATTCAAGCAAGCTTTCCTTTGCAATCTGCCTTTGCTGGGAGATGTGCCAGTACATCCATTCCCTTCCTCGAGGTGTGTGTTGCTTTGCAAGATGCTCTCTTGTGCTTTAAGCTGCTTTGAGTAGAAGCAGCTCTTTGGGTTTTTTTAATCGGAGGGTGCTTTTTCGCCGGCGGGGTGTGGAGATGATCTGGGGTCCAGCCTGCAGCACTAACCCTTAGCAAAGCAGGTTGCAAGGGGCTGGGTGACCTTTTAAACTAGGAGCTGAGCAAGGAGAGAGCCAAGAAGTTCAGGTGGATCCGCTCAATATTTGCTTGTTAGTCCCAGGGACTAGTCCGAGTTGATTAGGCATACGAAGCACACAGCCTTTTCTAAGCCATGAAACCCAAAAAACGCCATGCTGTGTGGCTTGGGTTGCCGGCAGTATCTCCCCATGCCGTGCAGCGCCTTTTCCCCATTGCTTTTGCATTTCCCCATCGCATTTGCATGGCAAATAAGTGCTGCATGCCCCCCTCCAAAAAAGAAGAGCGTTATGCATGGCACTGGTGGGGGGTTTCCCTGCCAAAGGGATGGCCGTGGTGATGCTGGGAGGAAGGACCAGCACCGCTCTGCAGCAGCCTCGTGCATGCCACATGCTTTAAATTTTTCACGGATACTTTCAGCCCTGGAAAAGCTATTTTGAAGCAATGCACGTGTCTATCCTGAAAACCCTCCTTGGTTTCTCTCCCTTGCTAGCAGGTGAAGCCCATCCCATGCACATCGCTTCCTCAGCCCCTGGAGCATCCCACCGTCGAACCCCCTTCCAGGTTTGCTCCGTGCACTTTCCGTGATCTCTTCTCTCACTCGCATCGCGGATGGATTAGTTAAAATGGAGAAAGTGGTTCTGATTGGCACGCGGGAGGAACAGCGGGGATTAGCTGGGGACGCACGGTGTGCATTAATGTCTACCCCCTGCCTTCAAATCCAAATGTATTTCCTGGGACACTGTATAAGAGATAAACATTAAATCAAACCTAATCCCAACACACCAACCTGACGCTTAAAATAGAGTATAAAGATGAAACTGTGATTAAAAGCCTGTTATCAGAAATAGGCCTGCCTGTTTAGTTTCAAATAACTCAAGTGTCTGTGAAATATCATGAGTCTAAATTTCATTTTCCGAGAGATTTCAATTCCTTTATAGATGAGATGGAGCCTGGAAGCGGACAGTGATTGATAGACATAAACTAGCTGCAAAAACGCGCCAGAAATAGTGTCCAGGCAGAGTAGAGATGAAAAAAAATCAACTCGCCAAAAAAGCAAAGATTATGCATGAAAATTAAGGATTGAATTGTCAGCGTGAATTAGCAATAAGTGTTTGAGCAAACTCATTATGAGCAATGAAGCCTTTTGGAAAGGTGAAAGCACTGGAAAAGGAGCAAAAAAAAAAAAAAAAAAAAAAAAAAAANAAAAAAGGAGTTTTTGTCCTCTTTGGAGATGTAGGTTTTCAAGTGCGGGTGTCTGCAGCCGGGAGCTTTCCCCCAGGAGCCTCCTGCTGCGATTTAGGGTGGGGAGGGCTGCAAAAAGCAGCGTGAAAAGGGCTCCGGGTGCTCCTCAGTTTCTTCGCTGACCTTTTCAGGTGTCGGCTTGGCACCGGCTGAGAAGCCGCCCGCCTCTGGCCGCACTGCGGGGCCGACGGGCACGATGCGAATGGCTCCTGACAGCACAAAACGCTTGGGACTGCGTTGCTGGCTTTGATGTTGAAGGAGCTGAAGGGATGCAAACAGCCCCTTTTGGAGCCCTGCTTTATCCCAGCATCGTTAGGCGGTCTCCTTCAATTAGGGCTGCTTCATTGAAAGGGGAGAGAGGGGAGGAAGGTTGTCATAAATAATCTGTTGCTTTGCTTTATGGCACTTTTCATCCAGGGATCAAAAGCTCTTTGTACCAGTGCAGTGAGCTTCGTTTCTAATTGTTGGTGGTGGCGTATGAAGAGAGGGCGAGCGGCTCGCTGTGGGTTTGGGTGCAAGGCGGTGCTCAAGCCAGGTGTAAAAATGGTGGAGTGAAATGAGTCGTTTTGGGGATCGTGCTGTCTAAGGGTGGAGGTTGGGAGCGTGGGCTGTTGGTGTTAATGACTATCAGCCGCTGGGTCTGTCAAACCCAAGGCAAGGGGCAAGCTGAGTGTCCAGACAGACTGTAAAGATATAGGCAGGAAAGGGAAAGGAAAAACCTAGCAAAACTTAGCTTAAAGCTGTCCAGCTAGATTGATCACGCTGCAATGATATGTCCCCTTCCCAGCCAGAGGTTGAGCAGCCCAGCCTCGAGCAAAGGGGATGTGCCGAGTGCTGACGGCACCGTTTGGGATTGGATACTAAACGTCCCGGAGTTGGGTGGCTTTTCCTTGGCTGCCTGGGATGTCTTCTGTCTCTCCCTCGAAGCCTCTGCTTTTTCCCCATTGGCATCTGAATCCCATCCCGTGCTTCCCTTGCAGATCCTCGGCCTCGTGATCCTGTGCATTGGGATTTACGCCGAAGTGGAGAGGCAAAAGCACAAAACCTTGGAAGGGATCTTCCTGGCTCCGGCCATCATCCTCCTCCTGCTGGGCTTTACCATGTTCGGCGTCTCCTTCATCGGCATGGTGGGGAGCCTCAGGGACAACCGGACGCTGCTGAAGACGGTAAGGCTGTTACCACGCTCTCCATTCAGCCTTTGGGATGGTCTGGGTGATCTCAAGGAGGAAAATTAGTGTATCCTAACGAGTCACCACCACGACTTACAGCAACCGTGTGCCCCTTCCTGGATTTAAATGCTTGCATGACGTGACTGCTCGGTGTTTTCAGCTCCGCTGTGAAGCCAGTGGAGGGGTAACGGGGAGAGGATATATTTAAATTGCAGAGCTGACACCCTAATTTCCCTGTTATCCGCGGCTGAATGCCTCCCAACATCTGCGGGAAGCGCTGCTGCCTTCCTCCTCAGGTATCAAAGGAGTTATTTTTGGGACTGAGATCCTATTTCTGGTGGAGCAAAGTCTCCACTGTTAAGTTTATTTTAGCTGTGATGATGCCAATAGAAAATAACTTCGTTTCCTTTTGCAAAGGAGCTCTTAGCAGAGGGGGAAAAACTAGCTTTGAAGTCCAAACTGGAAGAGATCCAGGACGCTAGGGCAAAGCTGTTCACTCCTAACCTGCTTTCCAGGGGTTTTGTCAGTGCGTTGAGCATCCAACCACCTGTCCTCCCTGCAGCTCATCGCCTACCCTTGCTCTGGCGTAACACCTCTGCCTCCAGCGAGGAGCAGGAGGCTGCAGGGATTTATAAGCTGAATTATAAGCCGTTCCTTCCATTCAGATGGGGGCGAAGCTTTTCCATCACCCTCGGCCAGGGCCAACGTCCATCGACGAGCTCCGTGACAGCTCTGTCGGCTCTTCGGGTGCGTCTGACACTCCCTTGGTGAAGAAGTTGCTTTCGGATGAATAATCCACGCTGGTCCACAGAGCCTTCCTGGTGGCGCGCGCGTGCCTTACATGCTAATGGTTTGCGTAACACCTTCATCTCCCACCGGTTTGGGTTGATTGGTTTATTAAAATCAAACACTCTGGGTAGCTAGCACTGACTTGTACTGGCTTGCAATATATTGCTTTTAAAAATTGCTCAGCATTTGCATTTCCAATTAATACAGATGGGAGCCCAAATTGGAAAACCAATATTGTCTTCACTTCTCTGTGAGCAGATGAAATTATCATTGCTTTTTGATATGTCTGGTTTTGTGCCACCTGCGATAGGTAGTTGTTTGTGTTGCGCTTAAAAAGGTTGCAGGGATCAAAGCTGTGCAGCAAGCGAGCAGAAGAGGAGGTTTCCCATCGGATCTCTATTGCAGTGAGATACCGTCCGCTCTGTTCGAGAGCGGCCTCCCGACCCCGGGTGTTAGGAGGAGTTTAAGTGAGTGGCCGGAGACATTCCATCCAAGTGATGCTTGTGGTGTTTAAATAGCCCTGATAGCTTGCTTAAAAATTAATTTTTAATTAATTCCCTATCAACTGACTTTTTTCTTTCTGTTTGGATGCTGTTATAACAGTGGGCATTTGCCTGGACTCAGCTATACCTCTAACATATAACCCTCTTTTTCCTGTCCATCAGAGCAACTGTATTTCTTTACGATCTAAGCCTAGAAAAGATTTTTCTGCCAAAGCTGAAGTTATGTTGCTTGTAGAGAACGTTTCATCTTCTTTTTTGTTTGTCTGCTTTTAAAGCTATGCAGTATTGAGTTCATTCTATCTAGGCTTATTCCAAAGAAGGATAAGTACTTCAAATTTCCAATGATATTTTTCTTTCTGTGCTAATACTCATGAACCACGGCTAATACTCTGTTTCCACAACCCAGACCGAATTTGGAATTGGAAAATTGACACATCAGAGGGTAGGAAATCTCATCCTTGGAGTGACCCAGGGCGACAGAAACCCAAGCTGATTAACTGTATTTCACAGGTTGTCAGCCGAATCAATTCTGCAATGGGCACAGCTGAGAAAAAGAAATAATCCTGCCCATTTGGGTTGGCTTTTTCTCCCCGTGGATATAAGCAGCTTCACGCCTGCCATGTGGAATAAATAAAGCAATATCCGTGCAAGTCATCACGCATGATAACACTTGCATCCCTTTCGGCTAGGATAGAAGAAAGGGGATGTTTGTCTCGTGTCGAAATACGTTGGATTTCTGGGTGGTGGGTTTTTAGGGTTACTGAAGGCTCGTCGCCTGCCTTTAGTTGGCTGCAGAGCAGCACAATTGGCCTGATACTACATTAATTATCTATTTTCCGGGAGCAGATAAATGAAGGGATATTTAATAGAATCATTTAGGTTGGAAAGCATCTTTAAGGTCATTGAGTCCAACCGTTATCCTAACACTGCCAAGTCCACCGCTAAACCACAGACCCACTAAACCACTATCCATTTCTGATAACGAATCCAGCCTAATTCCCAGTCTTGGAGTGGAAATGCTGTCTCCCCCCTAGATATATTCAGCTTGATGGGCATCAGCACGAGGAGGAAACCATGACAGCAGTGAAGCATTTTGGAAATGCTCTTGATGACGAGATAAATACGGGTGTTCCTTGCGCAGGCATTGCGCAGTCACACAAATATGGGAGGTGTTTGTGGTCTGCATGGAGGTGAAAACCATAATGCTGCCTCTTCTCGTAGGAAATAGCATTGCAAGCTCATAGCAGACAAAAAAATGGACTTAGAGTGTCTCTAAGAGCCTGGGCCACGAGCGTGGGTTTGCATGTCCACCTCTGCCTTGCTCTGCCACCTTGGATGAGCCGTGGAGGACTTGCCCACTCAAAGGGGTTGCAGGTCTATATGGGAGCAACCTTGGATTAGTGTTTCCTGGTGGAGATGCAGCTTATCCCAGCAAAAGTGCTTTATCCCAGGAGCTTAAAACAGTTCCCCAGTGAGACTGGGCTGCACTGGAAAGACCGTTGCTGCTGGCATGGCTTTATGGCGCTGAATTACTTGATGCTTTCTTGTGCTCTTACCTGCTCACGGTTATATTGGCAAAACTGAGCGGCCAAGCCTGGACTTCTCCATTGTGTTTATGTTGGAATTGTCTGTGAAGTGCATTAGCATTTCCATCCCTCACCCAAAAGTGGGTGCTCATACCAGGAATTCATAGGGAGTTTCACTGCGGGATGTCCTCTCTCATGCAGCAGCCTCTCGAGGCATGGGAGACTGGGGGTTGCCTTCATTTGTAGAAGTTGTTTCACATCGGTTTTCTGCTGAATTTTCCCAGGAAAACTCTTAAAAATGCATTATTGGTCAGTGAGTTTTGTAATTTGTTCATCTTGAGGGGGAATCTGGTGATGCAGGGACCGTGGCGGAGGGAGCTCTGCCCTATGAGCCCCAAAAACGGACTCAGGACAGACCCTGGGGATTGTATCATGGGACAGCATAAAAATGCATGTATTGATGCTGGTGGAAAATTGATGCATGAACCCCTTTGGGCTCTTAGGAGACTGTGTGTGCAGATGTACTGCAGCTGCTCGAATGCCTGCATATGCGGTTTCAGGGAACCCAAGCTAATGATGAGCACAAAACCACCCCGAACTTCAAACCACTAATAAGAATTGACTTGTCTCTTCATCTAAAAATATGTCTTGTTAATCTGGAGAGCAAGCAATAAATTCCTCTCTATTTAGGAGAAATTTTTTCAATGCACTACAAAAATTCATCATATAGCACTTGACATCGATAACCAGGTTTTTTACACGGAATGCGGTGGGTGTAGGTGCGGGTGTGTACGTGCCTGTTAAATCTTCATTCATCTCAGTCGCTTACTGCTGACAGATGGATTTTTATTTTCCTTAGCCCCCTGGACAAAAATCGACCAACATTTCTCTTGGGCAAAACAGTTACGAAAGCCACCCAGCTCCTAAATCTGCTACTTGATATATTATTCCAATATCCCCCCTGCAAGGTACCACAAATTACATTTTGGTTTTAATCTTTTCCTTATCTATCATCTTCTCTCCAGCCATTACCTGTAGTTGTCATGCACAACCACACAACTCTTACCCGTGTGTAAGCCAGATTATCAAGTCTTTAATGACTTCTCTAATAACCCAAGCAAAACCTATTCAATAAAACTGCTGTCTGCTTGCAATTCTCAAGTTTATTAGAAGAATTACAGGCAAGACCTGGGGATTTTAGCTGCTGGTGTATGTAATCGGTATTATGAAGACTTGTATTTAATAGATTGGTTAAGGGTTTCTGCTTGGAAATCAAGTTTCTTCTGTCACTATTAACATTTGCAAGGCTTGAAGAACTGCAAATTGTCTGATGAGGATGGCTTGCCTTTGCTTTTAGGGACTTCAGGGTGATTTAGTGAATAGACTGTAAAAATCAATATTTTTCTTGCTCAGATGACTGGGGGAGCTGGGGTGGTTTGGTTTAGGATCTGGAATTGCAGTGGGACAGGCTGCTCCAGCAATCGGGTTTTGCTCTTGAATATGCCCAGATTGGCTCCTCTTCATGTTTTTTTTAGAGCTGTTTTTGCTAGAAACGTATCATCTCTTACTCAGCATCTCCTACCTGGGGGCTTGGGACCCATGCATTCATCCCATGGATATTTTAGCTTCCAAAAAGTCAGTAAAGTCCTGAATTTTCAGAGGCGGTTTCGATAGAGTTGCATTTATTTTAGGCAGAATGGGAGAGAGATGAGGATCCAGGTAGGCCAAGACATCCAACTTTCCCATTTTTCTTATCCATTTGGTGGACTTTTTGGGTTCTCCTTTCCTGCCTTGGGTTTGCCCAAATTTGTCACCCAAGGCAGGATTTGACCTTGGGTTTGTTGCAGTGAGAGATCAGCTGCTGCAGCAGCTCTTTTGGCCTTTTGCAGGTGTTACATATAACCAGCACAAATATATACATATAAATACTTATATATAAATAAATGTGTATTTCTATCTATACTGCTATTTCCAAATGTCAGCAACAGCAAGATGTGAAAAGCAAACTCCGGCGACCGCTGCCAGCTTTGCCATTTATTTCATTTGCAATTTTGTATTTTTACTCTCAAGGTTGACCCACGATGTGACTCCCCGAGCTAAGCTTGAAATGTGCCTTCCCCCTCCTCTCCAGCCCCTGATTGCACGTGTAAATAGAGAGATTAAATGCTGGAAAATGGCAGATATGTCAGGTTTGAAGAGGGTAGCGAGTACGGCTGCAGGGAAATGGTTGGCAATCACAGAGCTATTGTGTGGATGGAGAATTGTCCTTCTCCTGGGAAGATAAATTCCCCCTCGAAGAGCGTCAGCTACTACAGTGATTTGAAGCTTGGGGGCCCTGAATAAAAGCAATCAGAATAACGCACGTGTGAAGGAGCATTTTGAGGTCTGAGCTGGTGTAAGCAGCTGGGTTTTTTTCCGATCGTGCAGAGAAAGGGGCAAAAATTATGTGGAAAACCTCTATTACAGTGGTGCTGTGTAAAGCATCCCTAATGCTAATTCATTACCCTACAGCAGCCACTTAAAATCAGTTTTAAGTCGGAGGAGGTGAAAATACCAGTAAGTAGCACCTTCCCCTTATTTTTCTTCTGCGTTCAGAAGAATTGGGTGAAATAGTTTAAAAGAGTTAATGTTTTGTGGGTGCATTTCTTGCACTTAAACCACTTGGATATTTGACTCCGGTGAATTCCTCGTGGTTTCATGGTGCTGGAAAACCTCTTGGTTGAGAGCAGAAGATTTGCATGGGGTATCCAGCTCATCCATTTACCCCAGGGTGTGCTCGCCTCTGGGCTAGCAAAAAGAAATAGTCCCTTGAATGTTTGCAGTAGAGGCAAATTTCCAAGAACAGAGGACTTGGAAAAGGTGTTGGGATGAACCGAAAGGCTTGGTGTGATATCCTGAGCATGGTGACCTCGGCGGTTGGAGGAATTTGGGGTGAATTTGGGCTGGCCTGGGTTTGCAAAGTTTGCAGCTGATGGCTGGAGGTCGGTTTTTCTGTCCCTGCAAAATGAACGAGTGAGAACCGGGCGGTTTAGGAGGCAGCAAAAAACCCCGGGGTATTTATGGACAATATGGACATTCCCTTCCAGAAAAAAATTAAAGCATTTTCCAGCTGAAATGGGATTTGACCAGCATTTCCTTTAGGCTGTTTTTCAGCTATTTCTGCCCTCTTAGAGGACGAAGAAGGGGAAAGAGTTGCCCCTTCTGCACTAGCCACAGCAAGAGACCCTGCCGCGTGGTTTTTCCCATCGGTGAGATGCAGTTTTGGAGAAGCGGTTGCAGGTTTTGGTCGCAAAAGATGCAGGTTTTGGAGGTCAGGTGCATCCAACCTCCACCAAAGCGTGGCGTATTATAAACCAGGGCAGCATTGATCGCTGGGATGGCAGCCCTCAGTGGCTCTGGCAGCGTGGTGTGATGGATATCACACATCGAGTGCGGTGGAAAACTTGATCGATAAAAGGCTCCTTCTGGTTACAGGTTTGCATGAGAAATGAAGCTGCATTTCTGTGTTTGAACTCATCTGGGGTTATAACCGCTGCTACGAGGGAGGTTGCCAGGCATTTTTCCACTTGCTTTTGTCTGTTTGCGGGGAAATTTTAGGTTAATTAGAGGATGCTTTGTGCAAAGCATCACTGCAAAACCCCATTTCTTGTTATGCTTCCTGGGGACCAGGTTGGGGTCCGGGGTCCGCTGCCCCGGTGGGACTCAGCTCCCTGCATCCGCAATGAACAGTTTTCTCTGGATATTCCCGTATCAGCAGGTTTCGATGGTGCTGCTTTCACTCTCCACAAAACAAGTTCCTGATAATTAGCACACAAATAGAGCCCGCTGGAAAAAAGCGATTGAAGAAACTCCTTCCTGCAAAGGTTTGCTCAGGGATCTGCATGTATTTCTTTTTTCTTCCTAAGCCCGCTGATTATATAGCGCACTCTGATTGCAGGCTCTCTAAACAAAAATACCACTTTCTTGATTTTTTTTTTTTTTTTTTTTCCTGCTTAGCCACGCAGAGGGGTGGATAAATGAGGAGGACCTGACATTTGTGCGGCAGTGAGTGTCAGGGATTGCCGGGGGAGCTGAAAACATCCCGGACCCGGGAGCAAAGGCTTTGAGCAAAAGGAGGAGAGTCCCAGCTTTGTGCTAGGTACTGGATCCGATGCGAAAGGGCTTTGAAGCAGGCAGGTACTGATGCTTCCCGTGGGCAGCCTTTCATGCTCCCTGTTTGCGTAATGAGCATCTGCAGCTGCCTTCTGGGTGGGACGGACCTGCAAACCCTCTAACACCCAAATCCCCCCAAAATACAGTGAGGAAAAGCCTTGCAGGGACCCTCCAGCACTTTTTACCCAGTTCTCTGTGTCTAATTTGTTCTCCTTTAAACCTGTCGTTTTCAACCCTTTTTAATTATTATTATTTCATTTGCTTGAGACAAAGTAGGAAACCCCAGGGTGGCAGAAGGAGCTTTGTGCAAGAAATTGTGGCCCATCTCCTCTGTTAAGGGTTGCTCACCTCTTGGCTGGGGCTTTTTAATCATTGCACCGTGCTTTAAACGGGGATTTGCTTGGCCCAGGTTTGGCTCTGAGGGAGAAGAGGGGGCTGGAGCCCTGGGGGAGTTAATGATTCTTTTGCCACACTAATTATTGGCACTTTCACGCTGAATTTCTTGCAGTGTCCCCATCCACCATCTTTCTAGGAGCAGTTTAGGAAGGTTTTGCGAGCAGCAAACCCCATACTTTATTATTCCCGAGCCTCATACGCTGAGCATTGCCAGCAAACTCCCAGCATGTTGCATTCCTTTCCTTGGTGCTCACCCCTTTCTATTTTAATCTCATCACTAAATTAGCCATTGCAATAACAACAGCCATCCTTGCAGTGAATTGGTGGGGCTTCACAGCTTCTGGAAAGCCCAATAAAGGGTTGATGTTACAAAACCCTTCCAAAAATCCTCCAAGCGCAGATTATTTATGGACATCTCTGGAGTTACTTACCTTCTCAACATGGATTTTTAATAAATAAAAGATATCTCATGCTGCATTTTTACTCCCTAAAGACAACTGCTGGTTGTTCCCCAGCATCCCTCAAAGTCGGTGCTACCCATTGCACGATGAAGGGATGCTGGTGAGCACCTGAATAAGGCTGAGGAGAGGGTTTTTTGCAAAATCTGAGATTATATTAATAGCATCCAAGTGGTTTAATCTGCATTAGGAGTTTCCAGTGAATTGCCTGGTGCTCATTAAAAGATTGAGGTGATTGTGCCGTTGAAATATTTTTCCTGATTGGGGGAGAGCAACAGGTAAGAGATCTTTGGAAAGAGGTGAAATATGATTGCTTGGCCCTCAAACTCTGAAATAAATCAGATTTGAAAGGAGCTATTGCTCATGGAACTGGATGGAGGAGGGCCTAAGAGGCGACATCCGTCCCTGTTCATAAAAACCTCCTTTTCTGTGGGTTTTTGGGAACATGAGCATGTTCTAGCTGCAGCATCTGTCCTGGTCTTGAGATGGGAGCGGAGGGTAGCACAGCTATAGCAGCTGAAAATGGACCCAGCTGCAGGCTATAAAAGCCCAAAGCAGGGGAAAAAATGGGGTTTCTGTCGGGTCTGGGGAGCAGATTTGGTCTTCAAAGGGGCCAAGCAGGCATCTGTGGGACACGGTGAAGGTAGGGCTGGTACCTGGGGAGTGGAGGATGGACCACACTGCGTGCCCGGGGCTCTCGGAGTCCCAGTCGATGATTTGCAAGGCTACTGCCTCTTTTGGGATTAAAACCAGGCTTCTTGGTTATTTCCCTTCTGAAGCATAAAGGAAATGTGTATTTTGACTCAAGCCTTTGCAAATGTGTGCATGAAACCCAGATAGGGCTAATGAGCCCCAGCCTGGGTGGATGAGCAGGAGGGGCATGTTGCATGCCCCCCAAATAGAATAACATGGTTTGCATCAATAAAATAGTGTCCTGAGCAAAGCGGGTTATTGCTGTATTGCTGAAACAGAAGATGCTCTGCAAAGTCTATTCATCTGGGCTTTTTTGTCCTCGTTTTATCTGTGTAGGAGACATTCCTGACAGATTTTGGGGATTTTTTTTTTTTTTTTTTTTTTTTTTTTTTTTTTTTAAAACAATTATAAAATTTTTTTTTTTTTTTTTTTTTTTTTTTTCTTCAAAGCAACTATGAAAGCTGTTTCTATGTGGGAATAAACAATTATTTGGGTTTTCAGAGGAAGGGCTGCATGCAAGTGACTTTCAGAAAAGAAACAAACTCTTAGAAAGGGCCACTCTGCGTGGGAGAAAGCTCTAACGTGTCATTGGGAAGAAACAGTTCTTTAAAAGCATTACTTAAAGTTTCAATTTGGGGGGAAAAAGCAACCGGATTCATGTTTCTGTGCTCACGTGAAGCCGTGGACTCCACTGCGGCTGGTCTCGAGGAAGGCAGGCACTTGCTAAGGGGATGATTTGGTGGCCTCCCAGGTAGAGTGCATGATTTATTAATCACATGCCTCTGCCTTGGGTACATTTCATGCAGCTGCACGTTTGATCTGGTCCCGTGCATCAAGAGGGAACAACCAGTTCCCTCTCCAGATGCCCAAAAATACGGCAAAACCCAGGGACTACCATCCTGTAAACTCCTGTGCATGCAAAACGAGGGGGGGGCATGCTTTATAGGAAGAGAAATTAAATTGCACGAGTTTCTCTTCATCTTGGGGGTGGGAAATTCAGATTTTCCATCCCTTGATGACCTGTTGCTACTTTTATATTAATAGGTCCAAACCCTTTTCTTGCATTGCCTTCAGTGGGGCTTAGCTCCTTTGCTGGAGAAGCAGCTATAGAAATGGATAAAAATAAAATATTGGGGGGTTATTTGCATGAATGCAGAATGTACCTGTTCCCACAGGGGTTTAATGGTGACTGTACAGCCTGGAATGAGGATAAAACTATCTCTACCCTTTGCAGAGGGGATTCAAACCCCTCTATTCCTCCTCCATTTGCTTCTATAGGGTCTCATCATATGGGGCTTGTAGAGTCTTTTAAGTATGACCGGTAAGTTTTTTCTCAGCAAAAAAATCCACTAGATTTCTTAAATTAGGCAGCTGTTTATGATCTGCCTGTACTGTTTTAATGTTAAGTTCATCAAGAGGGCAGAAGGATTCAAGAGCAGCATCTTCAGCCTCAGCTTTCCCAGTGTCCTGCTGCAAAGTACCCAGGAATCTATTTATAGGTTTATTTCTTTTCCTTTTGGCTTGTATCATGGGCTCTCTAGAAATTATCATCTTCGTTATCGCTCTTATTATCTCGTCCTTTCCTGTGACTGAGCCGAAGTAGGAAATGGATCATCAAGAAGCAAATATTTTCCCTTATCAGCCCCTGGGCGCCGCATGGGAAACTCCTGGTGCCGGGTAGAAAGGAAGGATTTTTGGCGATATTCCTTTTTTTTTTTTTTTTTTTTTTTTTTTTTTTTTTNTTGTGGCAGCTGGTTCCTCTCCCCGGCCACACTGTGAGATCACAGCAGTGTTACACAGACGGAGGTTGCTCATATTAAATAACTTCATAGATTTCTCTGGTGCTTTCGTGTTGCTCCAGGAGCTCTTCCATCCTACCGGCTGCGTCTCCTCCTTTCCCTGCCTCATCCCTGGCAAACAGAGCATCCCTCTCCCATCCAAAATCCCGTTGGAGTCACACTCGGGCTTCACATGTCTAAACCTCCCGTGGCCATAGGTGTCTTGAGTGCATCTGAGCTCAGGCGTGATGCTCAGCCTCTATCCATGGCTCAAGGCTCCTTCCCTGGGCTGGCTCCCAAATAAATCCCTGTGCGGTTTATTCATCCCTCAGCCTCGGTGCCTCCAACCCATCCCTGACCCGTGTTCATCCTTTCTGCCTGGTGAGGACACGTTCAAGCTGGAAATTAGAGGCGGCTGCATGCTGCTCGTGGTCTGGAAATGAAGCAGCAGCAGGTTTGCGCTCCTCTGTCAGCCAGACTCGTGGCTGGAAGCATTTACTGTGGACCATCTCAGTATTTCAGGTGTTTTTTAAGCTTCTGGGAGATGAAACTTGACGGCAAGACATCCTGCCTGGTGTACGGAGGTGGTAGAAAACCAAACACCCAGAGGACATATGGGAAGGGATCGCTCCGGGCAACCTATATATTGCTTATGTAAAATGACCCTAATCAAGGGGGTTATTCCCCAAACTGGAAGGAGACCTGTCTTTGAACCTGAGGCAGAGCGCAGTCCCCGGGCGCTTTCCTTCTGCGCTCGGTTGGGCTTTGGGAGAGATTAATGATGAATAAAATGGTGCTGGAGACTTGTTAGAGGAGGGAAGGAGCAGCTTGGAGCTCCGCTGGTCATGGGAACAGGGGTGATTAATGTTTTTGTCAAGGTATTTGAGGGAAAGCAGTATAATTTATTGGGAACTTTGGGATTGATGAGCTCTTTAAAGGGAGCTGGCTGCAGCGAGTGTTAATTTAGTAAGAATTGAGCAACTTTTCCCCGATCCAGATGTCTTGAGCGAGATGAAGCTTTTATTGAGGAGTTTCTCTCGGTGAAAGCTGGGCTTTGCTTTGTGATGGGTGAGATCCTCGGGCACCTTCCCGGTCCCTCCTCCACAGCATTTGCCTCCTCTCAGGGATGCGAACAGTGAAGCCCCAGCCAGAAGGTCATGCTGCAGAGGCACGGCCGCTTGCTCGTGTGCCACCACTTCCATGCAAAAGGCGATTTTTTTGCAAAAATTGGGGGAAAAACCAGCTCCTCGACAAGCTGCTTTGTGGGTTTTTTTTTTTATACTTGCTTTATGATTTTGAACTTGCTGCAAACTTACGGCAGCTCAAGGCAGGATTAAATGCTGTTTAATGTGGATTTTTGCTCCTTATTTTGCTGCTGGAGTCTTTTTAAGGAGCAAAATGCTGATTTATTCATGCCCGGTGGGGCAGACAGCAAGGGCTGCAATGCACTAGTTAAAAGGGATGATCATGAATGTTGCCAGCAGTTTCGCCCCTAAATGTGCATTACAGTTACCCATGGTTGCTGCAATCCTTGTGAATGCAATAAAAGTGCTACTTTCTGCTGTGTCCGTGCAGGCGGTGAGGGTTTGCGTGCTCCGTTTGGCTGTTGTTTGGGGGAAGAAGAGCTGGTTTTCACTTGGGCTGCACATTTGCAAGGCTTGTGCTGGAGACCTGGGTTTGTGGTTGCTTTTCTTGCAAATCCTCTATAAATTATAAGGGAAATGGTGGGCTTTCTGAAGGCGAGGTCATGTATTGTGGGGTGTCCAGGGGGAGCTAGGCGTCACCTATGTGACTTCCCAGGTTTGCAGTTTCCCTCTTGCAAGGAATTGCAATCAGCATCTGCCATGTCTTTCTTGCCCTTTAATACTGGCACTTTTCCCCCATTTATAAAGACCATAAGCTAAGCTCATTTTTGGGCTTGCTCTCTTGGAAACGGTGGGTTTTGCTACCTGTGAACCTCATCTGATGGAGCATTTGAAAGCCACATTCAGTCATCATTTTTCTAATAGCCAGGTACAGCTGGCATTCCACGGGCTTCTGCACAGCACGCCCGCGTTTGTTTAGAAATCAGATATCAAACCTGGATATTAAATATTAGCCTTGATTTCGATATGTACAGAGCAGGCTGAGTTGTATTGCATAAACCTTGCCTTTTATATCTTGACTTGACAAGCTGTATGGCAGAAATTGAGACCAAAAGAAGGAACTAGAGCGTGGGACAAAACCAGTGCAAGGTGTGCAACGGTCAAAGCACCAGAAGGAGCAAAAAAACCATCTAGTGACCTGCACGAGGGGCCTCTTGGGTTAAAATTCTCAGTTTCTGGGAAGAGCTGCAGGGTTGGTGCTTTTGGAGGAGCCTCCCATCGGTTTGGCAAGAAGAAAGGCTCTGTGTGCTGCACCCTGCTGATTTTTAGGTGTTTCTTGGTGCGCTGGTCTGACCACGACCACAGCGGCGGTCCCCGCTTGGACTTTGAAGCCACGCTCTTTTGCCGCTGCTCACAGTAGGATTGGTAAGAGTTTGCACTTTTTCCTGGTGAACAGAGGGCAAAGCGCTCATTTTTTTTCCTTGGGTTTTAACTAAAGTTGAAGAACAAAAATGTTTCCAAAATTGAATTTCTCTTTCCTGCTGCTTGCCGCAGCATTGCGAGATCTAGACATGCCCGGCTTGGTAAAACCATGAACCATGACGCCTTGGGCTTCCTCCCGAAGCAACCCCATTTTATATCAGTTTAGATACGTGCGGCATTTTGCATATCATCTCTGCCTATGAGATAACAGGTGCTTGGTTAATTGTGTTCTTTCATTATGGAATTCCTTGCCTAATTATACCTGGCCCCTTATGAGCTGATTTAGCTGGTGATGAAAGTGGTGCTGCCCCTCCAGTGGGGCTACGCTAGCTGGCTCTCAACAAATAAGCACGGTGCAAAACTCATTGGTGGGCGGCTAATTAAAAACCTCGATGGGTTGGGGCGTGAAGTGATGTTTGGCTGCAGCAGCGCTTTGGTTTTGCCAAACTCGGGAAATAATTTCTGGGCATGCGGGTCCCTGCACTAGCTGTTCTAATAAACCAATGGTCAAAGTGAGTACCGTGGTAATAAATTACCTCTCCCCCCTTTTTTTTACTTGCTTTTGGATTTTTAGCTAGTTACCATGGTAACTTTCCACCTTCCTTTTTCTGGCGAGTCTCCAAAGTCGCTGATGGAGGTAGCCTTGGGGAGACAAGTGTGAGCTCAGCAGAGCTTTGCTCTCCATCCTCTGCGAAGTTGGATGTGATGCCCAACGCTATCTCTCAGATAGGGACCAAAGCATTAGGAGACTGATGGGTGTGGACTGCAAGAACATCAGACCTTCTAGTTTAAGTCGTTTGCTCCATCAGGACATTGATTTCCAGCCTAAATTTGTTGCCACAATCAATTCAGGCAGAGGCATGAGTTATTGCCCATACTCTGGGAGATGGATGATCCTCCGTTTGGAAGCTCAGCTTGGAAACATCGGTGTTCAACCGAGTGTCAGCGTTCCATCACAGAGGGATGCTGCGCACCTATGTCTACCCAAAGATAATGTTTGCTCCCACTGCATCCATTTTACCCATTTCCCCATGCAGAATTTGGCCATTCAAATTGCATCTGGTTTCTTTTTTCAATCCATCCTTCCTTCCTTCCACGCTTTCTACAAGGCAGCAAACTGCTTTCCTTAGGACCGAGATCTTTGGAAGAGATTTGCAGCTCCTTGGGGAGCTTGTAATGAAATGATCTGATTTGTAAGTGTTTCAAAGCCACTCTCGGTTTCCAGGTCTCCCTTGTTGCGGTTAACCACTGACAGGTGACACAGCCTGATTTGGAGCAGGGCTAATCCTTCCCTTTCTCTTTTCAGTTCTTCTGGGTCCTTCTGGTGATCTTCCTCATGGAGGTGCTGCTGATATTCATCGAAATCATCTTTGAAAACAAGGTGGGTGCAATCAGGAGGCCTTTGGATGCTGCACGATGACAAACCGCAGCCCCATGTGTCATTAGGGAGGAAAACCTCAGGTATCTGTTAGTGTCTACCCTGAAAACGGAAGGTTTTCATTGCTCTTGCTCTTCTGGGGCTGCCCATCGTGCTCCAGAGCTGTGATGGATCTCCAGCACCACCCAGAGCACCCGTCACAGCCGCAGCTCCCTGTGCAGACTCTCAGCCAAAAACCTGTTGGTTTGGTTTTTTTTTTTTTCTTGAGGACTCATTAAGCTCCTCGCCTCAATTACGTTAACTGCTGCCTTGCGTTTGCAGGGACGGGTTTGAGTTATAGCTGAGCCAGCAAGATGGTAAATGCTTCCAACGGATGTCCTTTCTGGCCATCTGCCTTCTGCTGAAGAAACCCTGCCATTTTCAATTTAATCTTACCCTTGCAATCCATCAAACGATTAAATAGATAATCTCGATGTCTGCTGGCTCAATGAATGCACAAGGCAGGAGAACAACATCTGAGATACCTACTTATGGGCTCTAAAAACCAATTTGCCTTTGCACAGACAGCTTGATGCTTTCAAACCCATCGAGGTTGGGGTTGGGAGTTATGTGATTGGTGAGCCCCAAAGATGGGTTGGGGTTGGGAGTTACGTGCTTGGTGAGCCCCGAAGTTGAAGGGAGGCAATGGGGGAAGACATTGCCTTTGGGATGCTGCCACCAACTCCATCCAGCAGCTTCCCGGAGCTCTCTGAAACCCTCTGATCCCTGAAAAACACAGTGCGCTGGTGGAGAGATGTGCTTCTCCGAGGAAAATCAGATTGCTTGAGTCCTTCACACGTATAGCAAATCAATATGTGCTGCCACGTAGAGGCTGTGTTTTTGTGAAATTCAGCATGAAATCCTCTGCTTTGCTCCGCCTTTGAGCCTCAATGATGGTGCTCAGCACCATCCGGCACTGCAGGGATGCAATGGGGAAACGCTGCATCAGGAGGGGGGATCGCAGCCTCGTGATTAAACTCCTGAATTGAGTAGAAACTATTAGCGCCTGAATTGTCCCTTAATTTAAATTTAACGGGCAATATCAAAACCTAATTAAAAATCAAACAATGAGGGAGAGAGAAAAGAGAGATCTGACAAGCGATGAATCCACTTGACCTAAAATTGTTCAGAGGCACAAATCTGCATTTGGAACAATGGTTGTTTATTAAACTTGTTAAAAACATATTTAATTGGATTTTGTATTAAATAAGCAGGGATGAGGAATGAATTTAGTGGCCTCGAAGCTACTGAACATTGAAATGGGCTCTGTTGATATGCAAATGGGTTTTTGGAGATTATCGGAGATAACGGGTTTGGCGTCCTTGAAGGGAAGGGAGTGGAGAGCGCTCATGAGCAGAACTTAATGATTTAACCCTGCAACATTTATCTCCCACCTTAAAACCAAGATTTAATTACAGAGGCTGGCTCCAGGCTGGCATCTTCTCGGAGGGCGATAGGATCATGGGGTGAGCCTATCTCGGGGAAAACAAGCAGAAAACGGTAAAACCCGCGTGTTGCCTGTTGTGTTGGTCTTAGTGGTGGGCAAACCGGGAATCAACATTTTAATAAACTTCCACATGAGCAATTTCTTAAAGGTTTTTTCAGATCCCCTTGCCTGATCCCTCACTGTCGGCAGGCTTTGTTTGCTGCTCTGACGTGCCTTCGTTTCTCTTTTTTTTCATGTTCTTCTCCCCGTTCCTGGTTTGCCCAACCTCTAATTTTCATGTCAGAGTGAATTATGAAAAACGTTTTCTTCCCCCTTCTTTCCTCTGCTTCTAACTCAGAAAAAAGTTCCTTTTCCCTTCATTAATATTTCTTCTTGGCGGTTTGTCAGGAGTCAAACGACAAACCTGCGCCGGGCTTTGCATAGGACATTTCAAGCCTCCGCTCCCAGCTCACTAATAAGCTTTCCAGGCATCTGTAAAATACATTCTCGATTCAATTAGTGTTTAATGTGAAGCGCCTGATGTGTCAAAGTGTCCTCGGAGATATGACTGAAGGAGCAGCAAGGAGAGCCCCAGCCCGGCTGCACCGTTCCCTTTCAAGGCATGATTGAATTGCTGAATGATTCGTTGGGATTAGGAGTGATTGAGGGTTCTGATGAGGTCTCTGCTCCTGCATGTAGCTCATCCCACGGATAAATCACTGTGCAGCGGTGTTGGCTGTCGCAGCCCATTTCACCTCCTCCAGCCCCTCCTAATGCAGCAGAAACCCCCCTGCCCCATGGTTAAAATCCTGTTAGTCAATGGGATTGGAGAGCTTGAGGGAGCTTTCGAAGAAGTCACCTTAATTATTAAATTTAACAGGAAAAATTGGGTGGCTAAAGGTGCGTGGGTCTGCATGTGCAGGAAACGGAGGGGTGCTATGGGGTGCTGCTAACCCTGAGAGCTCAAAAATGAAGAATTTTGCCCCAAGAAATAGGCTTGTGCCAGCGTGTGGGTTAAATTCTTATTCCGGTAACAGCCGGCAACAGTTGCTGTGAAAAAATTTTCATGTTTTGCAATATTTTCCCAGTGTCTTTTCCACGTGTGAGCCGCGGTTTTGGTTTTTTTTGTCCCCAGATGAATGCCGTTTTCCACTCCAACATCCAAGAGGGCATCAGACATTATTACGATGACCTTGACTTCAAGAACATCTTGGATTTTGTACAAGAAAAGGTTCGGTTTTGGAGGGGCGTGGCATCGGGCAGGTCTGGTTGTGAAGTTTTTCAATGAGCCGTTAACTCCATGCCTCATTGAAGCAGAAGCATTAGTTTTTCCTGTATTTTTAGAGTTTATTCCCATCCCTAGGGTGCCTTGCTTGATCTATCTTGAATATCTTGATCTTTCTTGGTTTGCACTGCTCTTTTTGCACGGTTTCATGTTGTGCTGCTCTCCAAGCCCACTCCGCAGCAGGGTTTGGTGAGTTATTTTGCTGCCTGTCCCCCCTGCAAAGAGCATCTTCTGCTCCACCCACGGCGTGGACCATACCAGGATATTTGTATTTTCCAAACTTGATGGGAAACCGGTGGCTAACACCTGAAAGCTTTTTGATAGCTACCCCAACCTGCATAGAGAGAGACGGAGGAATAAAAGAACATGTGCTAAAGCTGCTTCAGGGCTGCAACGACCCTTAGATAGGCCACCTTAGGTATGTCTCTTTACTCAAGGTGTCATCAGTAGCTGGCCAAGCCCTTGATTCAATGGGGAAATTGCAGGTAAGGTGTTTTCACGCACTAGCTGGAAGGAGAGGAGAGCTCCAGCCTATCCATGGGTAGCACCAGGGGCAAGCTGCTCCTGGGACTGGCAAGAGCTATGTCCAGTCCAATATTGGGGCTTGGCATAGTCTGCTTTAACTTTTTTAGGTGTGTGGTTGCATATTCTGTCTCATATCTAATGCTTAGAGCCTGCCAGGAGCTGGCAGGATCCATCCCCTGTCCTCAAGCCAACCTGCCAGTCAGTAAAACCATCCTCGCAACTCTCTTTTTTTTTTTTTTTTTTTTTTTTTTTTTGCCAAACTTTTGTTATGCTGCTGCTCTTGCCTTGTATTTTATGCACCATGTAGCTTGTTTGAGGTACTAAATATTAAAGGAAGTATCAAATTAAAAAGCCTTCCTAATTCCCGCCATTGAGCCCTGGGTAGATGTGTTTCCCTTTTGTCTCTCGAAACCCAAGGTAGCCGTGCTTCAGCAAAGCAACAGTGCATCCCTCCAAGTACATCGAAAAGCCAAGTAAAGTTAGGATTTGAAGTTATTATCCACGCCGTTAAGCGTATGGCCCATCCGGACAAGCCTGGCTGGCTCAAACGTAGCATTTGGTTTTTCCAGTACTGGCGAGAAGCTGTTCCTGGGAATTTGGGGGATGTAGGTTTGCTCATGTTTTGAGTGAGGGCATTTGGTTTATTTGTGTTACTGTGGGAGGGAAGCACTTGGCTCGAAGCATTTGGTGAATGAAAAAAAAAGTTGAACAAACCAAAAACTTGACATCTAGGAGAGAAATCACAGTGATGTTACGTCTCCCGGGTTGGTTTTGGAGAGCAGAGCCAGGCTTTGCTAGCAAAGCTGCTTTCAGATGAACTTTGAATGTTCTCACCTCGGCCTGGTTTCTCTCCTTTCATTATGGGTTGGAGCATTATAAATATGTGAATCTTATCTCTTGCTTTGAAGAAAAGGAGACTGTGAAGCTCCTTCTTTGATGTAGCTGGAATTTAAGGCCGGTGGTGCCCTCCACGCTCCCCTCTCTTGGCTTAAATACCTGCTTTTGTCTCTTGGAGTCATCGTTACTGAGCCAAGAGCATTAATAAGATGGGGAGCCCTCTGACGGTCTCAAGACAGGACTGATTTTGAGAAAGATCTGAATCTTTTTCAAGTTTTACTCTGGCCTCTCTAAAAGGATGCTGTAATTCAGACCTCTTGTATGAATGATAAACGGATGCTGCCACAAGCAGTCGGAAAGTCCATGTCAGAGCCGTCCTCAACGAGCCTTGGCAAGGAGCTTAGACCACAAACCTCCAGATAAAGCAGATCTATTTGTGGGAAGGTTTCTGTATCTCCAAACAAGCAAGGATCAGGCACTTATCATATAATCTCATGCCATTTTTACAATGTTTTTCCCATCTACTTCTTCACTTGCCTTCTTATTAGAAGTTTTCAGGGGGAGATCTTAATCTCAAAGTCTCTGTCTGTACGAGAAGAAGTTGTGGCCACTTGTAGTGTTGCTGATAAGTCTTTAACATCTGCACATTTTATCTTGTAGCAAGAGAAGGGGCTTTGCAAGAACGTGCAGCTCATTGCTGTGAGCTTTTATGTTAGCGTATGATTTCCAAACCAGGAAGAGCAGCAATGTTAGCAACTGAAATGCAGAGTTATTTTGTCCTGAGGGTAGGACCGGGGTGAAGCAGTGTAGAGGAATAACTGCTTTTAAGAGAAGGGAAATTGGTTTTATGGGACCTGAGCAGCCCGGTTCACTTTGAGAGGGTGAAAACTTGCGGTCAGTCTGGAAGGATTGCACCCAGACCTGCTTTTTTGATAAAACACAATCTCAGAGCAGCCTGTTATCATCTAGTGGTTATTCTTGCCATTTTCCTTATTAAAAACCTTGTCTATGCATAGGTTAGCTGGCACAGGGCTTATTAGGTCAGGCAAAACCACACTACGCTCCTCAGGATTTGAATTTTGCTTAAACCCTCTCAAGTGATGCTTTAAACTAGAGCCAACCGCCTTCACACACTTAAACCAGTATCATACAGTAAAAATAACAAGTAATTATGGTCCAAAGTGCCAGATATTAATATTTTATGTTACCAGGATGATGGCGCAAATAATGTGGTTTTACCTATCGACACCTACTTGGTCTGGCTGCCTGTGAGCAAGTAGATATGGAAATAAATTCCCCTAAAGAAAATAATACTTATATGTTTTTATCACTCGTTTTTGCTGAACTATTGCCCCTTGCAGCCCTTGGACGTGAGGCTGGAGACAACAATGACTCAAAAGCCCAGGTTTGCCCCAAGTCGCTAACTGCAGCTCTCTGCCGCTCCTCGCTTTATCTTTTTTTAATGATTTGCTGAGTACAGGTGCAAGAGGAGAGTTCAAACCGGTTTGCTGAGCACAGGATTTGAATTTCAAAGAGCTGCCGGGACTGCGGCTCTTGCTCAAACCTGAGCGACTCCAAACTCAAAGTAGGGCTCGGAGGGGTGAGGGTGTTTCGCTTGCAAACCTCCTCCTTTCTTCTTGGGGAAGATTAAAGGCAGCTTTGACCAGCGTGGCTCATTCGAGTGTGTTGCTTCAAGGGCAATGGTTTTAGCCGTAATGAGCCCGCATCTCGCGGGTGGTGGCGGCGGTCCTCGACACGGAGAGCTCCTCAGATGCGACCTGCGAGGCTCTTTCCATGGGCTCTCTTTGGTTTTTCTGCTTGTTATGCTTCTCTGAGCTCCGGGAGCCCTCACGAAAGTAAAACCCACGCTGAAGTCTGTCTCAGCTTATGAGAAATAAATCCAGGTGCAACAGTAGTTTGGGCTAAATCTCGCTTTGCAGAAAAGCAAACACCCTGGTGAGGCTTCCCGGCAGTTAGTAAGCCTCATTAAAAGGATTTTGTACCAATTTTTGCATGGTTATAGAAGCAAATGGAAAAAACTTCTTTGCAGAATAGCATTATCAAATGGGTAGCGATAGCCAATATCCCTCTAGGTGTTTTTCTCCCCCTCTTTTCAGGCAACTTTTGCAAGCTGGTCTCCCTCACTGATATGGGTAGGATTAGAAGCAATAGAGGAATTAAAGGTGGGAAGTTAGAAAATAGTTGCAAATCTGTGGGTTGGCTGCTCCTGGCCATATCTGCCTATTTTGGCACGGGAGGCCACGAAGACCCCAAAAGCCGATGTCTTTTCCTATGTCTGTTGGCCAAGTATTGCCACGAACCTATCAGCAGGGGGGGGAGCAGATGCTCGCAGGGTTAAACCTCTCCTGAAAACTGCTCCTTGAAGAGTGTGGTGCTTAAAGAAATGGGGAAAACCTGGGGTTTTTTCTGTCTTATGAAGCACAGACACCTCTCCTGCCCACTTCAGGCTTTTCTTTCCGGGGGGAAAAAATGTAAAGATTCAAGCTTGTTTACCAAGAGAAGGGATGACTCTGTATATAATAAGCCCACTTTTATTCTGCGGAGAACAGAAAATGACTTTCATTAAACTTTTTTTTTTTATTATTGTGCGAACAGAAGAAAAAAGAAGCTTTTTTCCTTTGTAGCTGTAGCATTTGATCTCTAATTTAACTTGATGGGAAGAGAAGTCCCTGCTAGACTGCGGAGCCTTATTAGCATTTTGTCGAATGGCACCAACTAGCCGAGCTGCCTTCAAGAGCCAAGAAATACATTCATTCAAGGCACTGAAAGAGCCATCTCTCCTGCATGCCCTGGGAATAGGATGGATTAGTCACCTGTAATTAGTGAAATATGAATGAGCCTGATCTTTCCTTGGCTTGTGAAAGCAAGGATGCCTCCAAAACACACGTGTACGCACCTATAACTGTCGCACGCCTCTAAAATGGGGCTAAATGGGGCTAAACACCCACTTTTTTTTTTTTACATGGTGTCTTCAACTTTGTATTTAGGGTCCTAGAAAGCAGAAAATAACTGGGGCGCTCAGTGCTGGCGTTGCAAAGCAGCATTGGAGATGCAGGGCAAAGCTGGAGGGGAGATGCGTTGGCAGGCTGGAGATGTTGAGGTTTGTTCAGCTGCACATCTCATCCTCTCCTTTTCTTCTTCTTGCAGTTGTCTTGCTGCGGCGGCGATGAGTACCGAGACTGGGAGGTTAACCAGTATCACTCCTGCAACGGCAGCGGGCCGCTGGCGTGCGGGGTGCCCTACACGTGCTGTATCAGGAAGGTAAGGCAGCCGAGGCACGGAAAGTGCCTTTATTTCAGTCAATATTTCAGCAAAACACCCTCTTCCAGCTGGTTATTACTGCATATTTCTGCGCTATAGGGTTTCTTGTAAACTGCATTGCTATCTTGCAAAGCAGTCTGAGACAGCATCAGTGTGAGACACTAAAGAAACTAAAAAATATATAGATGGGCTACACTGTATTTTAGTAGGCTGTACTGTTTTGACGTAGAATAAATACCAAAGCACTGGGCTATTAATTGCATTTGTATCATGCCAAGGAGTTGTTAGAAATGCCGACTTCCTGTTTTTCAACCCAACGTGTGATATAAAATGGTTTGGAGGATCGTTTTGCAAAGACATAGCAGCGTCTTAAAAGGAGATGGCTGCATCTCAGCATGGATCCGAATGAGCTGTTGTCCTCTGCTTTCGCGTCCAAGAGGACACCTTTCTTAGCCAGCCGCTGCAGGGTTTAGCAGTGTCTGGGGATCATGTTTGCTGGTGTCTGCTCCTAACAAGGAGGTTTTTGAGGGTTTTGCTGAAAATGGGGCCGAGAGGTATTTGGATAAAGAGCCACCCTTGTGCAATGGAATAAGAAAAGTCTCATGAGCAACTGCCCTTGCAAGGCTGCATTTCCGACATGCTGCGAGTTGGGTCGAACAGAGATGGAGAGAGCGGGGAGTGGATTTGCAGAGCCATTAGGGTCTCCTGTGCTGATTTTCAGAGCTGAAAATGAAGACACCCCCCCGCAAGCAGCGCTTTTCTGCTGAGACTAAGCTAAGTGCTCTGACACCGTCTTGTTTGAATCAACCGTCCACCTCGTTGCAATCAATCTAACACATGCTGTGGATAAAATGCCAGGAGCTGGGCCAAGGCAGGGGAAAAAAAGTGCAAATATCCCTGGTTGCTGTGGCCAGAAATGCTATAAACGTTGCTAAAAAGGATTTGCTAAGCATAATCCGGGTAGCAAAACCTCCTTGAGGTTCAGAGCATCAGGAGTATCAGCGTTGCCTCTGAACCCTGGCCATGCCCCAGGCTTTATGAATTGCGCAAGGAAAATACATCATCAATGTAGTATTGTTATTGGATTTTTAATGGAAGAAGAGGGAAATCTGAGGTGTCTTAATTATCAGTGGAAGTCTGACATGCAAATCAGCTGCAAAAATAATTGTCATCTCTAATCAGGGCGTTGATTAAGAATCTTAAAATTCCTGAAGATGGAATTAGAAATTCATGTGTTTTCTTTTTGTATTACAAGTGAGGATGTGTTGGAGAGAGTCAAGTGCATTTTTCAGTATTTTTACACTCCCCACGGTTTTGGGTGACAATTTGGCAAACAAAAGACCTCAGCGCAGCAGGCAGTATTGGAGATATAAGAAATCACAGGTGATTAATATAGTAGGGTAAGAAATAAAGCAACTTTTCAGCTTCCCATTGCAATGAGCTGGGTCTGGAGGCTGCTCTAGTGAAGGACTGGAGCAGCCAGCCCCTGGGAGGGAAAGTCCACAGTAAATCCTCTACATATTTTTTCAAGAATTAAAGCCCATGAATGTGGCTCTGACAGCCGGAGCGGTTTTATGGGATGTGAGACCTCACCAAATGCATCTAAATCTCCATGAGAAATGAAACCCGTTCTGGTGGAGAAGACTAACCAGGTAGATAGATGTAGCCTTGTTCTTCAGAGATTTGATTTTTGGCACTGCAGGGCACTTTTGGTTACGAAATCAGCCCGACACAATATCAATAGTACATGAAACGGATTAAGAGAGCCAGCTCCCTTGGGAGTTTTCTGCTGTCTGCGACATAAAACAAGCTAATAAAAATGTAGTTTAAACAACAGAGTGAAACCCCCTGTAACTGCATTTACCGTAAGCTCCAGCACATCCATTCATAGTTATTTGCTGAAATTGCAAGGTTGTCGTGGGGCTTTTCCTTGTGGGCTGAGAAGGTGGGAGAAGCACCTCTGCACCTCGGGATAAAGAAGGTACCTGTGTGTGATACTCTGGACATACCTGGTTGGGTCTTAGCAACGTGCAAGCCCCACTGAAAACCCTTTCCACCAAAATATGGTACTTGAGGGCTGAAAAGAAGATCCTGCAGCTGGAGGGATAACCAGGGACCACCTGGGCACGTGTATGAATTCTTCTGCATTGGGTAGAGCTGACCACGATGGTCTCTCCACTGTTAATAACCTTTTTATCAACCAGTTGTAAATCCACCACTTTGTAGGGCAAGAAACCCTTCTCTTCTTGTGTCCTTCTTCTCTATTTGGGTTTTCATGAATGAAAGATGGAGAGCGAAGCATCCTTTTGTCTTAGAGTACCTTTGAGATTTAAGTAGAGAGGTACCAGAAAATGTCATTTGGAAATGTAATATTGTGGAAAGAACAAAAGATGCTGATAGAAGTGAGCTTGACTGAAGGAGGGAGCGTGAAACATGTTGCAGTCAACCCCCTCATCCGTGTTTGCAACTTGTCATTAAATACAGCCGTAAAACCATCCTGTTTTCCACAAAAGGACTTTTTCTATTACAAGACTCTCCAAGACCTTTGTATTGCATCCTCTGCAGCATCTTCCAGGGCAGGCTGAGTTGGGGTAATGAGAGCAGACATCCTCCAAAAATGCTCTGGCTATTTTGAAGAGTCTCATCTCTGAGGTCGTAGACCTTAAAGTCTTCCCAGGAAGAAGGAATGGGCAAATATTCACCTACGTGAGGGTGTAAGACTGGGTCCTCATCTCTAAGTGCTTTTCTAAGTGGTTTTCCAAGGCACTTGTGCCTTCTCCTGGGAAGCCGCAGCGTAGCCGTGCAGCTGCCAAGCGCAGTGTCTCCAAACCCCTTGTGAAGTGTCACCGCTGATGTTTGGCACTGATTTTGGGGAGAAAAGCAGTTGGTTAAATAAAAAAGTGCAAGGATTGCAGTCTTGTGCCCTCAGTAGGTTTTAAACGTCTGCGTGTGTTGCTCTTTTGTGATCCCCGAAGGCAATAAAATGCATTCTGGAAGAATAAAGGCTTCTGCCTGGTTTTATGTTAGACGTTTCAATTCAGCTCTGACCTTCTCTTCCATGCAAGACCTTGGCAAAAGTCGACCAAGGCTAAAACCTCACTCTTCTATCTTCCATGCTTCTCCCAAATACAAGGTGTTGAGGGAGTTACTCAGAGACGGGCAGGACTGGAGACAATTGAGAAACCCTTGGTTATTCAACGCAAGAAGGAAGAAAAGAGGTGATGAATTTGTGCCATAGCCAAATGTGTTCAAACGAAGAGCCCGATAGAAGGCAATGGCGTTTCACTAGCAAGGGTCCTGTGTTGTCCACAAAAGTGAGTCGGAAAAGCAAGGGCAACTGAAAGCTGTCCAGAAAAATGGTTTGGTGTTTTTTTTTTTTTTTTTTAATGTAAACCAAATAGACGGATCCTTGGTCATGTACGGGTTCCTTTATACCACTATAGGTGACAGCATTTACCTTAAGAGCATTACAAATTCCCCTGATGCTGAAGGCTTCCTATTTCATGGTCCCAACCCTGGATGAGATCTCTCTCATTGACCCTGATGGGTGCTTTGCTGCTGATCTCCAGATTTCCCTGCAAGTCTTTCATACGCGCAGGGACTAATTAGCCTCCTTAACTGCGCCCAATTTGTAAATAGTGTCTTAAAGTGGTGAAAGATGGGATTTTTGATAGCACTGTGAGTAACGTGATAGGTACAGAAGCTCTTGGTAGGGTAGCACTGGAATAATTTCCCTGCCAATTACAGGAGGAACAAGCTGCAGCTTTATGTCTGGAGTCTGTCCGGAGGTGCACATTTCTTTTATGCTGTTTCTTGGAGGAAAGCATAATTTACACCTAAATGTGCACATTTTGCTTTTTCATCTCTGTGCCTCCGAAGCACAGGATGTTTTTGTTTTGTTGTCCGGGAGCTTTTACTAGTTGTCAAAGCCATCTTTCTGAAAGCGTAATAATTTCAGCACGTTATTATTTTATGGGCACAAGGCCCCTTTAGAAATACATGGTGTAATGGAAGCTGCTGTTTGATCCATGAAACAAGCCAAAAAAAACCCCATCAGAAGATCAATCCCGAGAGGTGCAAAGTACCCAACGAGCTCAGGATGTGCCGGAGCTACTCTCCGGCTTTGCTTTTTTGGGATGAGCAAGAATCAGTTTTGTAACCCAAAATGTACGGCTTTTCCATCCTGACAGAAGCAGAGGAATTAGGTTTGATTTTATTTTATAAAGGTCCTGAATAACAGCGTTTGGCGGGGATTTCTTGCATTATCTGTAGCTCTTGAAGCATTTTTGTTGACCAACAAAGATCTAAGCCCTGGGGATGTCTAAAATCCTTATGTTTCTCCCCAAAGTGGTGGGAGACTTTGGGGAAATTCCCACTTGATTTCTGGAGAGCCCAATACATTTAATCCCTGTGAAATTCCCTTTATTATGAAGGAGAGAGACGACTGAAGGTCTTAGAAAAGGTGGCTGGAATTAAACAAGGAGAAAATCAAGGGAACGTTTTGAAAGAGCTGCTTTGCTAAACGTTCATGTGGCGTGGAGGCGGCCCCAGCTCAAATCACTGGAAAAGCATTGTGGGGACCTGGGCATCCTCCAAAACAGCAGAAAACAGAGAGAAAAGTGGTTTAAAAAAGAATAATTAAAAAACCCAACGACTTATTGCCGATGTGCGTGGTTTCAGCATTGCATTTGGGCAAAAAGGAGCCTGCAGTAGCAAAGCGAGGTTTGAGGGTAGCTGCTATGCCGAATGGTTGAGGCAACTGGGCGAGCTCTTCTATTTCTTTATTTTTTTATTCTTATTTCTTATATTTGCCCTTTGGCTTTCTCTGACCTAAGTCTGTTCACCAATTCTCTGTTCGCAGGTCCCTGGAGAAGTCATTAACACCCTGTGTGGATACAGGACGCTCGATAAAGAGGTAACGTTGGTTTTTCCTTCGTACGCACAAGATTTCCTTCTCCTTCCCCAACCCCCCTAAAATGGACCCGTTATCTGCAGGTAAGCTCTTCCTCACCAAGGATGGCTGTTACTGCAGCTGTATATAAATTATTTTTTATTGCTTTTCCCTAGCGTCCCAGGGCGTTGCTCAGGCTCGCAGAGCACAGGCAGGCTCGTGACATGTTTGGGTAGTCCCCGCAAGCTTTGGCGTGGCCTTTCTGAGAGCAACGAGGTCTCTCCTGGATCAGCCCTGGGAAATACTGGTCCTGAATTGTGTGTTGAGGCTTGGCGGTAGGAGAGAAGCTGATTTTGAGGCCTTCGGGGGTGACTGCAGGGCTGTATCGCAGCAGAGAGCTGCAGTATCTCCGTGCATATGGTCCGTAGCTCCCAGGGACGTTTTTTTGGCAAGAAAAGCCAGGGAAAGGTCTAATCCAAGAAATCAATTCCCAGGCACTTCTCATGCAACGCTTCCTCTTTGGCTTGCACGAAGGAGCAAATGCAAGAGATAACATCTCCACCCCAAACTCAACATCTCAATGAAAACCGTGATGCTTCTCTTCACTCTGCTTCTAGCGCCTGGAGCTGCTCAACGTCATCCATGTGCGAGGCTGCATCCACGCCGTCGGGCTCTGGCTCAAAGACAACTTCGAGGCCACTTTGGGCATCGTTTGCTCCCTGCTGCTTCTACAGGTACGTGGTGGATCTGGTTGGCATCCTCTCGGCTTCTTTTGTTGTGCTGGGGGAGGAAAAGAATTTATTTTTAGTTATTTTTTTCCCCTCCATTTACACCTGGGATCTGTGTCTTGGGTGGGAAAAGTCACAGCGCTTTCTAGAGCACCCTTAGCAAAATTAACAGTTTACGACTGCGGTGCTGGCTGTCTCTTAATGCACTCCTGAAATCTAATTATTGATCAAGTAATAGCATCTAAAAGCAAGGCATGCATGTGTTAGCACAGCCAATCCTTTTAAATTTGTTTTTATAGCTCGCTCCAAATAGAGCATAAATATTAACCAAAATAAACCATAATCGTAAATTTAGCAGGATTTGCCACGCATCATGAAATCCATTTCCCATTAGCAATGTCTGAGGATCCAAGCAACTTTCCAGCACAGGTAATTAAGCTCTCCGTCTCAGATGCTCAATATGGAGAGAAATTTTGGGTTGCAGCTTTGCAACACTGTTGGCACTGTGCTAGCAAGGAGGCGAATATCTCTCTTAGATCTTTCCAGCATTATTTTTGACAAAACTTTGATGATTTAGGGTTGATTTGATCCTTTTTTTATTATTATTATTCCTTTCGAGGCTCACAAGCGAAAGCTTTCTTTTTATCTCATTGGATGTAACGCTGGGTTTGCCGCTGTAGGCGTTTGGAGATGTTTTACAGATATGGGGTTTTATCTAAACGGGAATGAAATTATTTTATTTTTTTAATGTGTTTCGGCTTGCAGTGAAAGGTAGAATAGTGGTTGAATAAAGCAGAAGCTGTTGAGGAAATACGTGGCGCGTTGAGCTAATTTTTCAAAGGATGGACTTTCCTCTTGAGCTCTCAGATGGCCCAAATGAAGATGGGGAAGCAGTTTGTGCCCAATCCCAGCTGTGATGCTCCACGTTTCTAAAGTGCTTTCTCCCAAGCATGCAGATGAGGAACGGACTTCTGCTGTGCTACCACCAGGAAATGTAACGGGCACAGAAATGGGGTGAGAAAGTGCTGTAATAGAAGCGATGGCCTCCATCTGCCTCGCAGGATGTCGAGAGTCCATTACAGGAGCCGCCTGTTGCGTTACCCATTAACCTGCCAACATGACGCTCTTAATTGGGAAGGATGGGGAGAAAAACCAGAGATGGCAATAAGGATTGCTGAGCCTTGATGAATATCAAGTGCTTTTGAGCAAGCGTTGTGATTTTTCTGGCGTGCCGTTAAATGCTCTTCAGATGAAGAACCTCGTTCTTCCCATCTGCTCACGATTTCCAGGTTTTAAATATAAATCAGATTTGATTCTGTCAAGTTTTGGAGGGAATTAAGTTATAAATGGCCATCTGTGTTGCCAGGAGCTGTCAGCCCAGAAACAGCTTCATCCCCAGCAGCTGTCAGCAGAAAGCTGGGGTGAGAATATTGTCCTTGAATTGCCGATCCAAGGGGGAAGGGGTTGGTGCCATTGATGTGGGGAGGTGACAGTGCCTTGAACTTTGGGAGGAGTGAATGTATTGACCTTGTCCCATCTTTGGCCCTTGGGTATTTGTCAAGTCCTGCACAGGACATGTGCATCGCCGTGGAGCTGCAAACCACCTTGGTGGAAAAGTTGCAGGATGCTGGGGAGAAGATTGGGACTGTGATCCACGTCCTGAGTCCAGCTTTGGGTTTTGCCCAATTTTCCTCAAAGTGTTGCTCTTCCTTAGGATCAAACTTCAGCCTCGTCTGTGATGACGAGCAGCTCGAGGGCTCCAAGTTTGGGGATTGGAGCTCGGCTGATGAACATCAGCCGAGTGCCTGAGATTTGTGGTTGGATTTGGGGTAAGCAACCAGCTGCTCTTGTGCAGAAAGAAGGACCGAAGAAAAATTTTGGCTGACGTAGAGCGCCCACGGAGGGTGGGCAATTTTTGCTCTCAGTGTTGTCTTCCCATCATGCTCAGATGTGGGAAACCATCAAATTTTGGCTTTCCATCATGCGGGAAGTTATTGAATTTTTAGTTTTCTCTGCTTTTCCCCAAATATCTCTGCGGGAGGCCAAGGGCACAGGGCAGGCTGCTTGGCTTTGCTTTCTCACGTGTGCGGGCGTCTGTCTAATTGGGTTTGGGGAAAGCTGTAAATCTGCTGGGTCCTGTTGGGTGTTGAACTGATTGAACGAGTGAGGAGGCAGGGAAAAATCCCGCCTGGGTATGTCACTGCATGGCAGCCAGCCTGTCTCCTGGCCAGTGCAAGGCAGAGGGAGTTTATAATTTTATGATTGCTCTTAAGTCATGAATGTCTCTGCCTTTTTTAAGTAAGCCGTCAAGCAATGGGGAAAAAAATCCTATTTTAGGAGTGGGGAAGTGGTTGCATTTGTTTGTCTTACTTCACTCAGAGTGAAGCATAAATACAGCAACTCAATTATTTTTCTGCCTTTGCAGAGTACCTTTAATTCTCTCCACCCCGCCCCCCCATTTCATTCTCCACTAACAATCCCATCTCCTTGCCCTTTTTCTCAGCCAAGCTGCAGACCAAGGCCAAACCGTCATGCATTTTGTATCGCTCTCAAAAAGACATTTTAATTTAGTCGCTGGCAGTCAATGGCAAATTCACGTTGTGGCTTCGTACTAGTTGTGTTTAATTATGAAGCAACCCCAGATCTTTCAGCAGGTGCAGCAAAGCACATAAACTTGTTTTATGCTGGCTGCATCCCTACCTTCCCTGCCTCCAGCAAGATTATCCAAGGAGTTTACAGCATGCATAAAACGCGTTTATAGTTAAAATAAGCCGAATAACCTCGTGCGTTGCTCTTTCCCCTTTGCCATGCTTAGGTGCTCTTTCAGCAGCTTTTATACCGACCTCAGGAAAAGCATCTCCAACTTTTCCATCCCCGTGTCTTTGCAGGGGATGTTTTCTGATGGTATTTCATTCTCTTCAGCAAGGTGAAGATGTAGCCGCGGTAATAAGGTAGAAACAAGTGCATAAAAAAACCTGTTCAATCCCTTTTTCTCCATCCTAAAGAAGCAGAAAGTGGCACAAGTCCAATTAAAAAGGAAAAAATCTCTGAAAGGTCAGTGCCAAGGGTTAATATCTATCGACTCTGCGGCGCAGCCGACTCGCGGTGAATTGTTGCTACCTCCGTTTCGCTTTGATATTTCATCAATTGCCAGAGCTCTACGTTGGGAGCAGCTACAGAGTAATAGGGCATCAGCGTAGAGGTAGACGTTCCCTCCTAAGATTATAAATCCAGAAGATCAACTATTTCAATCCTCAAAAATGCAACATTAGACTTGCAATGAGCATTTTGCAGGTTGACGTCTTCATGTTTTGGTGACAGTAATATTAAATGTTTCCTTGTGTGAAGGGCTTTGTATTGCCAAAGTTCCCTTTTTCTTTGCAAGATTAATTTGTATTTTGTTTGCTTTTTAATATCTAAGTTGCTCCAGGGGCTGAAAGGTGATATATTCTCAAGCAGCTGACACATGCTTAATGTAGTAGAAAAGGGGAATAAAAGGGATTTTTCCATCTGCAGTCCATGACCTCTATGAGAACCTGGTCTATAAATATCAATTTATAGAAGGAAAAGCCAATAAAAGATAAATGCTTGCTTTTTACTTGATTAGCTCTGGGAAAGCTTGAAATGATTCAGCTCTTCTGTTTAGCAGGATCCAGCTTTGTAGCCGCCCAAATGGGCAAGGACCTCCGGAGCAGGGTGCATGCTTGCGTAGCAGCCGATGACGTTTGCATGGAAAACACTTGCAGAAAGTTTTACTTGCAGAAGACCCTCGTTGGGCTGATGGATTGTTTTCTCCGTGGCCAGAGGTGGTTTTGTCCAGACTGTGATGCAGCGGGATGCGGTTAATCATGCTGTCGCCCTGCAAGGGCTCTTGAGCATCGTTTTGTTGCTATTTTGCATCCTTAATTTTTGCCTTTGTTAAGCAAAATGCGACTGGAGGAGCTGAGCTCCTTTCAAGTGCTCTGCAAGGAGCCAAAAATGCAACCTTTCCACCCTGAATCGAACCACCGATCACATGCACACATGCATATGCACACCCCTAAGGGAAACCAGCTGCGGTTTTCCAGACCTTTTTCTTGTTGTATAATAATGTGAAAATGAGTGTTTGAGCCCTTTCCTTCTCTGCTTCCAAAAATGTTCCTGACTCCAAGCATGCTTCCTTTTGCCAGACAAGCCATCAATCAACGAGCATTTCCTAGTGAGGAGGATATTGCAATTAGATCTCGGCCATATCAGTGCTGTTGAGACCTATTCCTAATGCAAAACCGTTTAATGCGAAAGAACAAGTGGAGCCGCTACGAGACGTTGCGCAAAGCTGGGGCTTGGCAAGGATGGAGCTGAGCACCAAAGAGCCTTGTAATAAATCTTACAAACACCTATGTGGGAGGCAGAAATATGTGGCTGCTGTCTAGCAGAAGGCTCTTTGCTGCACCAGAACCACAGAAATTGGAGCATAGCCTCAAATGCTTGTATGTATTTAACTTCCTCAAGTGCTGGAAGAGAAGGAATAACTATTAGTTGCGTTAAAGTATCCCAAACTTCCATATTAATCTAATTTTGGCCTCGTGATGTTGATAGGAAATTGGTAATTAGGACCAATGCTGTCTTGTTTGAAATGGTTTAAAGAAGTCTTCGTTGGCTGCTGTCAGCTCCAGGGGGAAAGAGAGCTTTGGGCTTTGAAGAGAGCAAGCGTTGATCCCAAGAAGTGCAATATTCAGGTGTATCTGAGACGGATGGCGCTGGAGAACCAGGATGCTTCGCTGCCACCACAAAAAGAGAGTGAAGAACAGGCCCTGAAGCCACCAGACCATGTATTTCCAATGTCTTCTGGGTATCTCTTATAATAGAAAGATGACTCTTCATGCCTTGGAGTAATAGCAGTGGATGAAGTGAGACGTTTGCTGTGTCAGGGGCAATAATTATTTAATTTCTGGAGCAATGAATTGGGAACAGCAGCAGGATGGTGTCCTTGCTCAGACAGACAGACCAACACCTGTAGCTTAATTGTGATACAGCACCCAGTTATAATTAGTGTCATTGTTCTAAGTTGGCTAGAAATAATTGCAAGTTCAGGAACAAAATAGCGGGGGTTTAATTTGCTTTTTGAGTTTTTGCTGTTTTGCATAGAGAAAACTCAAGGGTCTTCCAGTAGCAGGGGCTTGCAGACATCCATGGGAACCTTCTGGGATTAAATGAGCATTTATAATTGGAGCTTAAAACAGATAAATAATCAGACTGCCCTTGCCTGGCTGTGTGTCCCCGCATGGTTTTGCTGGGGCAGGGAGGTCCCTCTCCTGGGGACTCCCAGGGACAGGAGAAATACAAACAAGTGGTTTGATTAAGTGGTGCAGGAGGATATGAAAAACTGCAAGTGATGAATGGTTTTGGTTTCCTTGTCCTCCCAGGTGGCTCGTAAGCGTCATACAGCCCCTGGGAGTCCGAGAGAAAATCCCTGAGGAGCTGTGCTTTGGAGCGGTTATTTTTTTTTTCTCTCTGATGGACATAAATTTCCTCTAGCTGCTTGGATGGGTTGGATGGGGGAATTTATGGCTGGCCCTCGCTGACAGCAGATGTGCCGCTCACTCTTTTGCTGGTTGAAAATGAAGACGCAGAAGTTCCTTACCCTAAATTGGATGGGTTTGGGGATTGGGATTGGGGCAGATTTCAGCTGTGGCTTTCCAGGGGAGTCCCAAGGTGCTGCCAAGGGATGGAGATCAAGGTTTTCAGCTGCAGTTGGTCTTCAGTGCAAAATGCCAGTTTGGATCGGCTCAAGGCCACCGAGCTGCTACTGGGAGGAGCTGAAGTGGTGGGAAGTGGCAGCAGACATCTGCCTCCATTCTGTTTTGCTGTGCTTTTAGATATTTAACGTTTTCTCAAAAAAAAAAAAAAAAAAAAAAAAAAAAAAAAAAAAAAAGGCAAGAGGCCATCTCCTTCCTGGTGCCACGTCGTGTGCTTAGTGGGTTAAAATATAATAAGCCAGGTATCTGCATGGCCATTCTTTGCTTTGGTTTTGCAAAGTTTCCCTTCTTGATTTGTGCTCAAGGTGGCTGGGGAGCAGAGGGCAAGGTGGGCAGCATGCCCTAGCGGGGAGGAAAACACGTGCGAAGGGAAGGATGCAGGAAGCATATGCCTGTGCAAGGCTTTGCACGCTCCCTCCTGCAGCATCCGGATGGGAATCGAGGCAGTAATTCTCAAATAATGCCATCTGCGGGGTGTTTTTTCCCATAGCTGTCACTGCAGGGGATCCCTGACTTTGGGTGCCACCAAATTATAAATATCATTATCAATGCAGATTGCAATATATATATTGTAATTGCTATTGAGAGAGAGAGACACAAAATCATATTGTGACTTTTCGGTGGGTCTGCATGCTTTATTGAGTGCCTCGAAGTGCAAAGGTCTTTGGATTGATTTTATGCACGCAACTCTTGCACACTGTAAGAGCAGCTACTTGACGATCTTGTACCCCTGTGCAAACCCTGTGCATTTAAATCCCCCAGCAAAAAGCTTAGAAAGCAGCAGACTAGAGACCTCCCGAGGCAGCGGTGGTTTCTGTACTTTGCTGCACACCAGCCAGAAAGAACAGGCAATTTTCTAACGCTAAATGACCCGCAAACAGTAACTCCCAAGCAGTTCTCCCCTTGCTCGCTGTTGATTACCATCACGGGGAGGGGAAGTTGGGGAGAAAAGCAGCTTTTTAATTTTTTTAGCCCCACACTTGATACATTTTGTTAACATGCTCCTCTGCAATAATGCCTTCCTTCATATTGCGATGCAATAAAATCAGCGCTCACGTTAGAAATCTCTTTACTTCTGGAAAACATGGTGCCCTTGGTGCCGAGGATATTGAATGCATCTATATTCCTGACAGCTTTTTCTATTTTCATTAAGTGAAAGAGGATATTTAGAGGCGAGCTGGAATGGAAGTTGGTTCATAACTCAGAGGAGAGTGAAGGCTGTGGGGTGTAGGCTGCTGGTTGAGGACTTGGGGTGATTTTATTCTGTTCAAGAAATCCCCAGTTTAACTGGGATGCTCTGTCCTGCAGTACCTCGGACATCACATCGCCGTCGGGAGGAGAGGAGCAGGAGGGATGATGTCCCCAAACCTGGCTGGTTTTGCAGAATGGGATCCATTTGCATTAGATTTATTGTAAGCACAAATCTTTTCTGAATTCCTGTTTGGTTTAGGGAGGAAAAAATGACATGCTTGCCTTAAAATTTGTCATTTCAAAGGGTTTTGCTTGCTTGGTCCTTTCACCGTATCAGCAGTGGGATTTTAATCTGCCCAGTGATGACATGCTAATAGAAGTAAATAATGCTAAAGCTTGACATACATTTAAATATTATTTTAAAACTTTTAAAATCCTTAAAGGCTCTGCTGTTGAATATGGATTAGCACAATCTTATTATCCAGATCCGTGCAGGAGCAGTTGCTCTGGGCTCTCCCTACAGTTCACGGAGAGACGAAGCCATCTCCAAGCATCGCCCAACCAGCCTTGGCCTCCTGCATCCCTGCCTGGAGGTTTTGGCAGCCTTTGGGGACGAAAGAGGGGACAGATATGGCATACGAGAGCAGGAACCCGGCTGGCGTTTCCATGACAAAGTCTTTGTTTTGTTATTTTTGCTTCGCCGCCAAAAGCAAGCTCCATTCCAGATGACCGCGAGGTTGCACGGCCCAATTTTGGTCCTGCGTGCGTTCTCGGGGAGCGAATGCATCTTGCACAGTTTGAGTCGGGGTTGAATGCCGTCTCCGTACGCAGGCTGAAATAATTTCATAGAGTATTTGGGAAAGAGTCGACTGCTGAGACGGACACATAATATGCAGCGCAGCAGTGAATATTTTGAGGGCAGCGGGGAGCTACACAGACACATACACAAAAGTTACCGGGGCTGTAAGATAACCTGATTTCAGGCCATTTGGATAACAAAAGGAGATGCTGAGATGTTTCCAGACTTCAGTTTTTCTTTCAGAATCTGCAATCAGCTTTCCCGGCAAAGAACCCTAATGGCACAAATCCAGCATTTCTGTAATTCCAGCAGTCGGGAAAGCCCTGCTAGCCGTAACCACGCAGCAGCCTCCGGCACCTTGTCTGTTCTTTCGGTGATTAATCCTGTTATCGGTAATTAGGTGGAATGTCAAATACGCAGGATGCTCTTTGAGGATTGGTGGGTGCAATTAGGAAAGTGGGAACGGGGCAAGCTCCAAGTGAGGACTTCAAGGAAGGACTCTCGGTGTTGGGAGAGCATCTCAAGGGACATGGTCTTCTGCTTCTTCTGACTTGTTGAAGGAAGAGCTGTCAATCCTGGGGGTGCCCTTGGGATCCACCTCCAGGTGAATTTGGGAGGGAAAAATAAATATTGAGCTGCTTTGGGGCAGCTTCTGTGCAAGGTGCAAGCTGCTTGTGCGGACGGCGCGGTATTTCTCTGTCTCTGAAAGGCAAATGAATAAACCCTGGTGATGTTTGTGTTTGCCTGTTTGCTTTCAGCTCGCTGGGTGACCACTTACCTGATTTACTTTTTCCCTGTGGAGTTTTTGCCTCCGTTTTCTGCAGCCTCCTCTGGGCAAACGCTTTTCTCTTTCCACCATGAGATAAAGTGGTCCCTAATTTAAGATGCGTTACAACCCTTTGCTCTTACCCCCATTTATCTTTCTCTCAATGTTCCCGCTTTCCAGACTATTTAATGGATCGATTAAGGACCCAGAGAAATGCATAATAACATTTTTCAGCTCCAAAACCAGCTGATGGATGGTACAGGTGCAACTGGGTTATTTATTGACTCTGTTGCAAGGAATGGTTATGCAGAAAAACATATTAACTACTAGCCTCGAAATCGAGAGGAAAAGCCCTGAAGCTCAAGATGGTCTCGTCCTTCTCGATCCCCTCTCGTGCATTGAAAATATCTATAAAGCTGCCCTGTTTGCATCCTGGTGCCGACCCCTGCAATATCCCGAAGCACCTGGGGCTTATAGGGAATAAACCTTATTTCTAAGGATCAGCAGTCAAGGTGGGTAAAGGGTTAGTCGAAAATATGCAGCTTGCGCTGAAAATGCTCTGATTGCCGCCGTGCCCCTCATCAGCGTCTGGTCTGCAAATAGCTCCTCGCGATGACTTATCAACTAATCTGCGCCCTCGCTGGCATCTTGTTCGTGGCCACCGCAGTGTAGCACCGCAAAGGAAACATCAGATGAAATCAGAGCAATGTGCTTGAAATCTTGCGCTGACGATAATGCTTTTTTCCCCCCCTTCTAAAGATTTAAAGAGTATTTTTTAATTCCCTGACAGCCAGCAGGGAAATAGGAAATAACCCGGGTGGCACCATGCTTGCAGCAATATCTTAATTTTACTGAGTCTGGACCTCTGCCGCACTCTTTGCGATGCTCGTGGTGACGTCCAACTGATCCGCGTCCTGCTGTCAGGGCTGACGTGGGAAGTCGTGAGATGGATGTGGCAATTAATGAGTTTAGCAATGAGCCTGTTGCTTTGGCAGAAGATTTTACCGGATCTTGTCCCCTCTTGTCTCGTGGCCAGGTTTGGAAGTTCAGGTGACAGCATCTCTTGCACGAGAAGACCTTCAGGAAGGGTTTGCATGACTATAGTAGCCTTAACACTCATGTTTTGCAGGTGATTGGCCTTGTGATGGCTTGGCTGTATTGGCAAAAGCTCAACGAGATCTACTCCAAGCTGGACACGGTTGACTTCAGGATCTTGGAGATGCGGGATTTCAGCTTCGGGGTGGTGGATCTGAGCGGCGCGGGCTGGTGCTGGTGCTTGCCCAAGGAAGGGGGCTACATTCCCGTCAATGCTGAGGAGGAGGAAGACGAGGAGGAGGAGGAAGGTGCTATCTGCCACAGCAAAGTGTGAGAAGGTGGAGGACTGCAGCTTGGAGCAAAGCTCTTGGGGGGCGGCAGATGTTGACTGTGGAAATAATGTGATTTATCTTCTCAGGTTCAGGAGAGACTTTGGGGGAAACTGCAAAGTAACACTGGAAGGTTACAAAAAAATGCAATGCACTGTGCGGGCACGTGAGCTCCCCAGGGTCCTTTCACTGCCTCTGCGTTTTGAAGCATTTGTACATCTCCTTACTGGATTTTTAGGGGGGTTTTTTACACAATAAATGTGACTTCTGTTGCGTTTTGCAAAGTCGCTTCCAACTCGCTGCACGCCTGTCAGGCCATCGGGGAGGGAAGTGGCAACATCATCGTTGCGCTTTGGGGTATCTTTATAGTTATATTTAGCCTCATCTCCTGAAAAATAGTGGCTTTGTGCCCGCACCCCAGGTGTGCCCAGGCCCCAGAAAGACATAGCTAAAGGGAAAAACGGAGCAGCTTGCTCTGCAGAGCCTTTCCAAAGGGCTTTTCCAGGAATCAAATCCCCAGGGAGGCACAACTTGCACCTCCTGGAGCAAGATGGATGTTTGGGCAAGGCTCGTACAGGGGGAAAACACCCATTTCTGAAGGTTTCCAGCTCTTCCTTGTGAACTACGGCTTCAGTTTTTATCCCCAGGCAAGGAAAAGGAGAGCCCAGCAATTTTTAAAATGAAGACGGCTTTATTGCAGCAACGTGTTGCCCCTGGGGATGGTGGTAACTCCCCTCTGCTGGAAACCAACCTCTAATGACCAGGTAAGGAATTGCCTTTTATAATATTTATTTTTTAGCACAACTTGATGATCAAGGCGCCAATTCCCTCCCGCATCACTCGGGATACAAGAATTAAATAGCCAGCGTGTGTTGCATCCAACCCTGGACTGGTAAGTTGAGCCACGTTGGGAAACGGGCTCGCAGAGGGAAACCTCAAGCAAGACGAATTGCAAAAATACGAGCGTGTTTTTATCAAAAAAACCCCCAGTGAAACCCTCTGTAAAGCTCCCCAAGCTGCTCTGGTGCGGGCTCAGCAATAACCTACCGATGGCAAAGCTTCCCCCAGCAGCCGTAAGTCAAATGCAGAGGAGGCAGTATAGATCAGGGACCTCTTTTCTCCCCGAATGTACCAAAATCCCATGGGTACCCCGGGGCGGCTGTAGCTGCTGCATCTATCAAGTGAGAGGAATAGTCTCAAAAGCAAAATGCAAAGAAAAAGAAGTCCATTTTTTGAAAGAGCAATGTGTCTGGAGCCCCGCTCCGTGAAGGAAATGCTGGGTTTATTAGTGGTGCTTTTTATTAATAAGGGTATTTCGGAAGCTGGAGGTTGGCTTCATTTATTTGGATGCCCAAGCAGGGAAAGGTGGGTGAGAGCTGGTGTGCGACTGCCGGGCTCTGTCTCCCTCTTCTGACTGTTTCCAGGCTTTATTTTTTAACTAAATGAGAAGCAATCTGCAGCACAGGCCTGAAAAAAACACTTTTTGAACCCGTTTTTTTTCTGTAAATTGCATTGGAAATGGAGCTGTGAACTACAAGAGCTGAGCAGTAGGGCGACTGAATTTTTTTTAAAACAGCATGGCCAAAATTGTGTTTTGTTTTGGTTTTTTTTTTTTTTTTCAAGTGGAGAAGGTAAAACCTGAAGTCCAGGGAAATCGGGTGAGCATGATCATTTAAGGAATAACAGGGTGGCTACCTTCACCTGAGCAGCTCGCGGGCTGCAGGGGTTTTGCTTTCCTTCCTTCTTCCAGGAGGCGTTTAGTAAAACCTTAAGAAATACAAGCTGATAAATTCAACCTGCTCTTTGTATTTCCATGTATTTGGGAAGAGAAAGGTAATTTCTATTATTTTCTCTTTATTACAGAACAAGCAGCCACCAACATCTTTATAGCATTGTCCTGGCTGGGCGGAGCCCGCTGATGCTGGACCCCGGCACAGGCAGCATTGAACGGGTCGGATGCAAGCAGGTGTTCATGCCTGGACTAACACCGGTTTTCAGTGGGCGGTGAGCGATGGGAGATGAGCAGAAGTTGATTCATGGATCAGCTTGGGCACCCGGCTCCCCTGTTCCCACAGACCATTGGTCTGTAAATGCCTGGAAAAAATGGGAAAGGTAGATTTAAGCAGGAGCATGAAATCATAAGCGCCCTTTGCAAAAGCTTTTCTGCCCACTTACAAATATGCCTCATAACTCTAAATAAAGAGGATGCCAATAATATTCCCTAATTCACCCTAAATCTTGAAGTCGCTGCTGCCTTGCTCCAGACCTGACCCTGCTACACGTGGAAAAGCAACTCTAAGCAAAACAGGAGCTGGGAAGAAAATGGGAGCAGGGATAAAGCATCAAACAGGTTTTGCTTTGCTTCTGCTGAGACTCCGGATTGTGCCATCGAATAATCTCCCCGGAGGCGAGAGAAAAGCCCCGTTATCGGATGACCTTAAAGCACAAAGTCTGATTTCCCATTCCTCATTTTTTTGCTTAACGGTGAGGCCGGCCATGACAAAGTGCCAGGCGCCGCTTTGATGCGGATTTATTGATACCCCTGTTAAAAGGCTAAGCGGAGGCGAGCAAGCCAGGCGTTAAATAGAAGCGGACAGCTCGGGAAGCAAAGCGGACATACTCATGTGACCGAGAGCTTTGTTTTTATGAAATCAAATTTACGGATGTTCAACACATTTAAAAGCAAAACGTGGAAACTGCAAAATAATTTGGTGTGCGACCCTCATCAAAAAAAAACCCCAAACTGTATTTGATGGCCCAGGGGCTGATCCTATTGTCCCCAGGGATTTTAGGAGCTTTCTCACCGATGCTTATCTGCACCTCCCTGAAGAATTTTCTTCCAGATCAGGTGTACATGATCTTGCACAGAGCAAAAAAATAAAAGCAGTTGCCCTCCCAGATCCCTAGCGATTGAGCCAAAACTGATGCAAAAAAAGACCCCAACGACCCCAGAAGATGCAGATTCTGCAAGCCAGGGATGAACAGCTTGAATTTTCCTACGTCCCGGTAGTCTGATATCTAGGAGACCATCACTGCGCAAGACCAGGTCTCTGCTGGCTTGAATGTCCCATCCTCTCTGGAGGTCTATTTGCATCCCGTGATGCCTTTCTGCTCCCAGAGTCAATCAGCATTGCCCAAAATACATTTTAACCTGGGAGCTACAGAGCGTTTGGCAGTAGGCATCGATACGATGGTTGCAAGAACAGCTTTATCTCAAGGCAATCTGGGCTCCCGCACCCACCAGCATCCGTGACTTTACTCCGCGGCCCTGTCCTCTGATTTCTGAGTGTTTTGGGGAAGCTCAAGGTGAGTTTATTAACGTTAAAACTCATTTTTGTGGAACTGAGAGGTGGTGGGGGTAGTGGGGTTTAATTTGCAAAGGTAACAGCGCTCTTCTTTTCCTCCCCTTATTTCTAGCGTGCTTACAGTTGTGTTTTCCAACAGTTCTAGTCTGCGTCATGCCTGTGTTTATATGCAAGGATTTTGGAGGAGAAAGCTTTATATGTAAAAAAATTAGAGGAAAAAATCCGAGGCTATATGACTCTCATAAATCAGCCATAATCAATCAAGACCTTTCGTTTACCAGTGGATCTAACAAAGTATGGGTTTATCAGATGGGTTATTTTTGCTGCCCAACAGAGCTGTGGTAGAGCTCTCGCCAGCCAAGTTAGATTGCAAAAAAAGTCAGATTTCTTCCCAATATAGACCCCGCTGAAAGGTTGTGGATCCCCATCCGTCACCTGGGGACCCTGACCTAGCACTGAAGCTCATGGGGAAATCTCTTTTGGGTTTGTGACTGTCCATCTGTTAGTAGGTACCGGCTCATTTTTAGAGCAAAAATATTCATGCCTGCAGCTGGGTGGGTATTTTACTGTTTCTCCTGCCAGCACCAGCTTCCTAAAATCCCCAGAATTAGCCCCATGATATTATTCCCAGGAAGCCAAGGCTTGTGGCTGATGTTATTCCTTAATACGCCCGGGTCTGGGGCACAGTTGTCCATCCAGAGGTGTTTGCCCCTAAAACAAATTGGTTCCTGCACCTGTGCAAAAAGCGTTGGGTTAATGCAGTCAAAAAAACATATCCCAAATCTGTTAAATCAAGAGGTGTCTTCAAATAGCAACTGGGTTAAGGCTGGAGCCTGTATCAGTCCTTGCCTTGGGAGAAAATGGGTCAGTAATTCGGCAAGCCAAGCAGAGCCGACCTGGCCAGCCCTGGACCCTTCCAGCTATTTAGGTGTACACCTCATTTGCTTTATATTTTTAATCTATTTGGCTTGAATTGAGATTTTTTTCCCCTAAAATAGACGGAAAATGATATGATATTGCCATGGATGCAAGCAGCCGGGACGAGGGACGCGGAGAGGCTGGCTCTCCGACTGCTCTCAAAGTGACTTTGGGAGGCATCGACCGGGCTGCCATGAATAGTAACTGTTCTCCCATCCAAGTCAAGTGTGAAAGGCAATCATTGGAGGTCAGATAATTAGGAGATTAATTAGCATCCGTGGCAAAATCCAAAGAAACTCATATGGGGAATAAAACAGCAGGTTTGAAGGAAGATATCTGGAAGTGGCAGCGTGTGTATGGTGTAAAATCTGTGCTTAGGAGATGGGGAAAAATGAACTCTGCGTCTGCAAAACCCCTTTTATATCTGTGCAGGTGCCCCCCGAAAATTAAACGCGTGCTTATTGCCAGCAAGCAACCCCATCGCAACAGCTCTGTGAACTAAACTTGTGTCGGTAATCGTACCGGCAAATCTCTGTAATAACCTCTTACGCTTCACTTACGCCTTCCTTTGAGCAGCAGAAATAAGAGACCAGAGACGTAACCCCGGTGAAATTTATCCGGATTTTCTTAAATATAGGGAGAGCGGAGGTGGAGCGCGGGGAGGGCTGGTGCAGAGTGAGGCAGGGCTGAGAGCTCACCGAGGTGAGAAGTGGGCGCTTGCAGGAGGTGCCAGAGTGTCCCCGGTGCATCCGCAGGGAAGGTCCCAGCTCCCCGGCGCTTGCCCCATCCAGGAAGGACCCGTGATTTTGCTGGGAGCACGCGTGAAGGATTCCCCTAGCAGGGAGCACCCAGCGGGTGTGCGAAGACGCTGTTCCCCTGCCTGGCACCCTTTAAAATCTCTTCTTTCTCCTCCCCGTGGCTCAGCTCTCTCCGAGCGGCGGGACCATGCTGGAGGATGAGGATGGGATGAGCGAGAGGGGGCTCAGCAGCTCGAGGAGGAGATACGACGATGAGGAAGGTGAGCGAAACCCTGGGGATGCCCCAAGTGGCAGTGGGGTCTTCCCTGCTGGCTGATGCATCGGATCTCTGGGCGCTCGGCTGGCGCATCCCATGCATGTCATGGGAAAAGCTCCTAAGGATGTTTTAAGCCTGGTGGGAAGAATGCAAATATCTCCCTGGCTTTTTTTTGGGGGGGTGTGGAAGTGAGAAACACCTAGATCTGCTCTCTGAAGCTTCCTTCCCCCCCCAGATTACCACTCCATCTACATTGGGGTGCCAGTGCCCCGGGGCTACCGGAGGAAACGGCGTCGGCGAAGATCTGCCTCCAGCCGAGACAGGACGAGTGAGAGCGAGCGGCACTACGAGCGCCAAGATCGCTCTGACACCGACGATGGCGGCCACGGCTGCTACGAGAGCGGCAACGACAACGCCAGCAGGACCAGTGAGTCGTCCTCAGGCTTCCCAAAAAAGCAGGAGGGGTTTTGCAGCATCATTTAATCCAGGATTAAATCGCCCCCGTGCACCTAGCCACATTGCTTGGTCTGGCGTTTGCACTTGGCACTGCTCTTCCCAAGTTTATTTTTCCCCGTGGATGTCTCTGAGAGCCGGGTACAGGCTGTGAAACAGGATTTGAGGCTGCTTAGGTGATGGGTGGGCTAAAAAGAGGTTGTCTTTGCCCTTGGGAGGTTGCTAACGAGGAAATCGGGGTACAGCGGGGTCCCAGGGGTGGAGACATCCTTTGGGCATCACACCTTCTTCCCGACAGGCTTTTGCCCAGGGCTTTGCCCGGTCTCATTAAATCTCCTTGGCGAAGATTAACATTTTGCACAGCAAAGTAGCTGTCGATCTCTTGGGGTTTGGGGATTTTTTCCACCCCCTCTATAGAAATTTGCATTTGAGTTTATGTCAAGCAGAGCACGTCACGGCTCAGCAGAGCGGGCAGGGGCTCGGCTTTGCTTTTCCCTACAGAGGGGAAAGTTTTCCAGGTTTTTTTTGCATGGGGAGAGGTTTTTTATTTGCAGCGGGCTTTGCTCGCAGCTCCTTCATATGCCTTCGGTGGCGGCGCGAGCGGGACCACGTCCCCTCCTTTCCGCAGGCGGTAAATGCCACCAGGGTATAACACTGGGCTGGTTTGGGGGGGGGGCAAAGTCATTTTATGGAGGAAAAACACCCCACAAAGCTTCAACTCTGCAGCAGCCCTGCTTTCCCCCAGGAAATCTCCCTCATTTGGGTGTTTTTTCCCCCAAAAAATCTCTGCCCTGAGCTTGGAGGGGGTTTTCCTGCCTTGCTCCAGGTGGGAAACGAAAACCCTCCACAAAATGACCCCAAACCTTTGATTTCTGTTCTCCCACCTCTCCCTCCCTCCCCTTTCTTGCTCACTCCATCCCGCTGCCACCCAAAGCGCTCACCTCTCCTACACGCATCCCGTTTGATTTGGTAACTTCCCGTCATGAGAGCCGAAGGGAGAGGAAAGTGCTTTATATTCTGTATAATCTGCTCCTTAAGCCTTGGGAGTTTAACAAGCCTGAGTGGATAAAGGACGAAGTTTGGGGGTTTGGGGTTTGTTTTTTTTTTGGTACCGTGCAGCAAAGGTTTGGTTTAACCGGGAAGAAATGGGGGAAAAAATGGAAACGATTCCAGGTAAGTTATTTCCATCGCTCTTTGGCGTCCGCAGCGGGGGGAGCGGGAGGGGAGGAAAGGCTCCATTGTTTTTTTGACTTTGCTTTTCCCTTGTAAAAGCAACTTGGGAGCCTGCGTGGTGTTGGGTTGAGCGCTTGCTCAGGGCGCTGACCTCCAAAGCTCACCCCAAAAATATAAGGCGGGGGGGAACTCTATCAGCTTCCACCGCTCCCCAGCAGCGGGGAAGCAGAAAAGATGATACTTGGAAGGAGAAAAGTCTCCCAGACCTGGGGTTTTCTTGAACAGGAATGGAGCATCTAATCCCATGGGATGTGCACCCCAGTTTCCTCTTTTTTTGGGGGGGGCGGGGGGGGGCGGGACACGACGACACACCCTTCTGAGCCATGAAACCCCAGGGAAAGGCTGTCGTGTATTCAGAAGGACCACAACAGTGGATGGTTCATGTGCCGGAGCCTTAAATAAGGCTTAGTCCCGCTGCCCAGCTGGATTGCAAACCCCAGGCGGCACCACCTTCCCCCGTCCCCCATTTTATCACCTTTTTTTATTGTACCTAAAGCCAGAGCGGGGTTTTTGGTTTGGAAAAGCATCGCTAGGTGAGGTTTTACTGCTGGATCAAAGTTGGGGTGTGAAGGGCTCTGTGCACCTCAAAGCAGTGCAACTGGTGTGTCCTGTCTGCTTAGCTGCAAAACGTAGGCTCTTGTGTACGTAAAATTATCCTATGTTATCACCAGTGTTAATGCTGAGCTAATTCTGCAGCTGTGAGCTCGATTCGGATCCCCTGTGGCTGAAATCACGGTGGAGGTTTGATGGGTGTAAAGCAGGAATTGCAGCTGTGAGTGTTTTCCCATCGTGAAAGCTGGTTCAGGGAGGTACGGGTCTGCTCTGGGCACCCGTTGAACTGTGTCTTGCAAAAAATAGGTGCCGATTTTGGGGTGGCTTTGTGGGTTTTGGCCAGTGTCGCTGCAGCAGTTTTACTCTTGCGTTCCCCGGAGGTGGTGCCAAGCCTTAGACGCCGCTATTCAGTGTATCCTCCCAAGCGAATACCTGCTGCTTCCCGGGATTAATTTAGGTGCTGGATCAAATTTCCAGGAGGAAAAAAAAAAAAATCACCGAGAGCTGGCTTGTAACCAGATGCCGGGCTGGGTGCTTTCCCCGGCACGAAAGAGTGCTCCAGGTGAATAAACCCCATGAATTTTGGCTATGCTGCAAAGCCCCGGTGCTGTTGGTTTAGCAACCAGCTCTTTGTTCGGGTCAGCGAGCGGCGAGGAGAGGAGGCGGCCGGCGGCAGGAAGCACACGTGGGTTTATTCCTTAAACTGGGAGAGAATGGGCAAAAAAAAGCTAAAAACACCCCAAAAAGTTCTTTATTTGCAAGATTTCCTTTATCTTTTGTGGTTTCCAGCGGCTAAAGTGTATCACAGCCCCAACACCCCGAAACGAGTCGCTGGGGGGACCCTCCGGCAGGTCGAAGCAGGAGGGACCCGTTCTTAAGCACACAGAGGGGGGTGGTGGAATTTGGGCAGAGTCGGGAGCAGCAACCACCGAGTCGAGGATTTGCAAAGCTCAACTCCTCCACCCCGCCTCCTGCAAAATCGCAAATCCCCCTTTTTTTACGAATGCATCCAGAGATCCCGCCCAAGATGGGTATTTCCAGCAAACTCCCTTTGCCGCCATCCGGATCGTTGCATTTACGGTGAATTTGGGGGTTTGCAGGAAACTTAAGGTTTCGGAGCAAAGCAGACGGCGTGAGGCCGAGGGAGGTTGCCGGTATCGCACTGATTTCATCCGCTCTTACGCGAACAGCGCTTAGGCTTAAAGAGCCTGAAGCCCTCCAGGCATGTAGCCCAGCTCTAAAATTAACAGGAATATTAATAATCATAATAATGAAGCTTATGGAAGTGGAAGGAGGACTTGACAACAGGGCTTTAGTCCTGGTGGTGGGGCTTAAAGGGCTTACGTGGTTAAGCAGGCTCAGCCTGGAGCGCAAGGGACATCCTATTCTTTCACAGCCGCTGCGACCTGGGTTTTGTCTGCTTTGGTGGGAGGACAGGGCAATATTTCTGTTTTTTCCTCTGCTTGCACACGGCAATTTAATTACCTGCTTTTTTGGGTACCCTGTTACCCGACTTTCTTATTCCCAGGTTTGAGAACAGGAGGATTCTGCTAACAAAGACATTTTCCGAGCTGGATTAACTCCTGCTGTAATTAGGAGAGGGCTAAGACCCAAGATTTTATTAAAAATACACCATTTCCACAGAGCCTGGCATAGGGCTGATTTTAACCTCGTGTTTGAATAACAGCGCAACTGGGGAGCGGTCCCATCCGTGCCATGTTCAGGTTCACACCCAGGGGTTTGATTCCTCCGTGCAACCCAAATTATGAGGCTTTGCTAGAAAAGCACGCCAAGATGGAGAGGGTTAAGAGAAAACCTAGCCTGGCTTTTTTTTTTTTTTTTTTTTTTTGAGAGGAGAGGGCAGGTCCGTCACCCTCCCGTGGCTGCGGGGAATGCACCAAAGATGAAAAACCCTTTTCCCATCAGTCAGGAGGTTTGCAGGCAGGTGACGTGTTGCCGCTCCCCTTCCCGAAGCACACCACAGGGAGCAGGGGGCAATAGGTGCCCTCCCCAGCCTGGCAGGTTATTAGCAGCAAAAAGCTGGATTTTTCCTGCAGAAATGGTAGATATGTATTACTCCCCTCAAATGATACACGTTCCCCTCAGGGATCCAGCGGGAGTATGTGTGCCGAGCACTCGTGCATCCCCACGCACAGTGCCAGAGAGCGTGAGGATGGGGATTTGGTTGCTGATGGCAGGTGGCTCTAACCTGGCAAAAACAGGCTCCGTGGTAGGGAAAAATGTGGGATGCCCCATGGAAGCAGGGTGCATAATGCTCCCGGAAGGGTAATTTGATGATATTGTATATAAGGGCGGCTGCATTCCTCAATTCCTAGCCTGGACCTATATATTCACCTCCTGGCTGCTACAGCCTCTGCTCATTCTTTCTGTCGGCGTCCCGTATCTCTTTGCACAGGGATTTTGGGACAGGATTACTTAGAGTTTCCCCACTCCTCAATGTCTCTCACCTTAAATGTTTTCCTCAAAACCTCCTTTTTTTTTTTTTTACCCCAGGATCCTAAATAGCCCTACAGATCCCTCTTTACCCCCCCGCCCCAGGGCTTTTCATATGGGAATGGTGCAGGATCATCTCATCTCCAGCCAACGGTAAAACTCTTTTTTCCGCCCCCCCGGCAGTGTCACCGGCTGCCGAACGCCTCCGCTACATCTTGGGGGAAGATGATGAGCCTCCCAACCCCACGCTCTTCACGGAGATGGACACGCTGCAGCACGATGGTGAGGAGATGGAGTGGAAAGAGTCGGCCAGGTGAGGAGGGGGGAGATGCTTTGGGTTAAAAAAATGCCAGGTAAAGATCCCCCCCTAAATATCCCTGGGTGGAAACGGCTTCAGGGAATGAGCATCATTTTTAATGAGGTTAAAAAAGCCATGCCCGAATTAGGAAAATGCAGAAAGCACGGCGGTTTGGGGGTCTTTGCATGGCGGCTGCCGCCTGCTGAGGAGGAGGAGGAGGAAGAGAGGAAGATTTCCCATCTTCTCGCACGTCTCCCCGGGTTGGATCAACTGCAGATCCGGGGCTTTTCCCATTCCTAGTTGCAGCATGAGAGCAAAGCCCTGCAGAAAGGGCTGGGGGGTTGAAAAAACAGGGTAACATGCTGGGAAACTGGAGAATTAGGGCAGAGAGCTGGGAAACGGGAATAGGTGACATAAAGAACATTTTCCCAAGTCTTCCCCCCTACCCCCCACGCTTTTGCTGGCCAGGCTAAGAGTTAAACTTCTCCTACCTCTCAAGCAGTAATAATAAAAACCCACCCACTTCATCTTTAATAAAAGTATTAGAGGAGTTGCAAGTGGCGTTGGCTTTATTGAATTAGGAGCTTATCTAAGGGAAAAACCTCAAATCTAAGTGGGATTTTTCTCTTCCTAGCCTCAGCTGTGTAAGGGCTAGTAGGGTCAGGGGGTTTCCTGGGGGGCTTTGGGAAGGGAGTCAGGGATGCTGATGGCATCCCAAGCCCTTTCCTTTCAGTAGCACATGCGGGATTTCCAAGTCCGGGTGCGGAGGTTCACCCGAGGGATGGGGAAGAGAGCAGGATCAGGCCCTACGGGTGCTCATCCCATCTCTTGGGCTGGTTATTGGCATCACAAAAAATTTGGAAAGCTGTTAAGCATCCTCCTGGTTGCCCTCCCTGCTCAAAACACGGCAGCGCAGGGATGCTGTTGCTAAAATCCTTTATTTCCGATCCCCAATTTTGCATAGGTCTGTACCTACTCATCCCTCCCTGCTCCCCAAAAAGCTCGGAAGGCAAAAAATCAGCACTTGCTTTGGGATTTTCATCAGGGAGGCTTGAGAAGGAGGTTTCCAAATTCCCCCTGGGAGGACAGAGGTTTCTCAAGTCCCGGATTTCCGCTCTCCGGCGAGGAGCGGTTCAGCCTCCTTAGCCACAGGAGAGCAGCTCCTCGGTGGGAGCAGCGCTACCTGCGGCTAAGTCTGCAATAAATGGAAATAAAGAAGCTGAGCGCAGCAGGGAGATGGGGTTTTGCTGTAGCCTTGGCGAAAGCATCACGGGATGCCGGTCTCGGGGCAGAGGCGCTGCTGGAAACGTGCCTCGAGTCCCGCACGCTGCCCTCAGCTGTCGCCCCGTGTGCACGCTAACCCACTTTTGGCAGGAAAACGGGGCAAAAAAAGAAACGAAAAGCGACCTAATCGGCTTTGGGCAAGCGCCGACGGGGCTTAGTGGGCACTATGGCGGGAAGCTTGAATTTCCTCTCAATAAAAGCAGCGTTGTTTGAAGGGCTGGAGAAGGGGTTTCTGCAAAGAAATCAGCGTGGGGAGCTTTGGAGTGATGGGCACTGGGCCAAATGTCATATTTTTGGATGCTCTGGGGTTTTGTCGCCAGCACAGACCATTCCTGGCACTCCCGGGTAATATTTTGGGGCTTTTTTAATAGGGACACCCAGCATTTTCTCTTTGCAGCAGCATTTTAATGCACCCCCCTGCAGCTGATACAATCCCGGGCTCTCCCCACCCTTCCCCTGGAGTGTTCGGGAGCCATCAGATATTTCCAGAAGCCCTTCTCCTCCCACATCCTTTCCGTCTGTGCCCTCTGCTGTGGCAGGAGCCCAAATCCCAGTTGTACCAGTTAAAAGTTGTAAGGTTAAGCCCTGCGAAGGCTAATCCACGGAGCCTGCAAACCTCCTGTAAAGGAAAAGCAGCTTTCTTCCCCAAACTGACATCTTGATGAGAGCTGCCTGCCCTCCCCGGTGTTCGAGCCCAGTTCCCGGTGAGCTGGGAGAAATGAGCTGCCATTCTCAAATCTGCTCTGAGGTTTTTGGTTTGTAAAATTAAGGAAGGGAGGTGGAAGGGCTGATTTCCAAGGGCTTGCAAACCCTCTCGTCTCCCACAGTGGGAATGAAATGCCCAGGTTGAAGTCTGAGCATTGCTAAGGAATTAAAAAGACATTTGCAATGCCCTGCGTTTTTGCTTTCCTGCGTGCACGGCTGGTCCACGTGGGTGCGGATCCTGGCTAAGGCAAGGTCAGCTCCATGGGAAAACTTCCCAAATCTCGCAGGAGCAATTTGGGGAGGGTGAAATCTGTAGGCTTGAGTTCAGTGGTGGAGCCAAGAGGTTTTGCTCCACTCTGCAACCATGCAGGCAGCACTTTGTCTAACAATGTTACTTGATTTCTCCATTCCATCCCGTAAACTTTGCAGGATGAATTAATTCAGGTTTTCAAAGCCTCCTGCAGAAGGGAAACACCACAGGAAAAGCAATTCCCTTATTCTCTTCTCGTACACCATCCCCCTCTGTGCCTGTTTTCATGGCTGCCGCTGTCGTTTCAGGTGGATAAAGTTTGAAGAAAAGGTGGAGGAAGGTGGGGAGAGGTGGAGCAAGCCCCACGTGTCCACGTTGTCTTTGCACAGCCTGTTTGAGCTGCGGACGTGTCTACAGACGGGAACGGTGCTCCTGGACTTAGATGGCTACTCTTTGCCCCAAATTATAGGTAGGAGCCGGCAGGTACCAGTGGTTTCAGATGGATTTTTCCCCATGTCCTAAAGTTCTGGGAACAGATTTAAATGCATTTACTCGGTACCTGCAAATAGAAACCATCTTGCATGGGAATAAGCAAAGACAAGAGTTGAGAGCCATCAACTTGGTTCAATAAGTGTTGCTGACTTGAGCTTTCTGGGAGGGTTTGCAGTGGGGTAACCTACGCACCTTCCTCGTTTGGTGCTTGCAGACGATGTCATTGAGAAGCAGATTGAGGACGGTCTGCTCAAGCCAGAGCTGCGGGAGAAGATAAGCTATGTGCTCCTCAGGAAGCACCGTCACCAAACCAAGAAGCCAATCCACCGGTCCTTGGCCGACATCGGAAAGTCTGTCTCCTCCAACACAAGTGAGTCCTTGGGGTCCACCCTGCGCCTGGTTGCATCCTTGAGTCTTCGTTGAGCAAGGCTGGGGGGAGGAAGATCTCAGGAGAAGGGGGAAACCCAACCATTTGGGGCACCCAACTATTTACTGCATTGAGAAAGACCCCAAAAGCTCTGCCACTGGTGGCTTTAAGGGTGGGGGGGGTCATTGGGAGCCGGAAGCCAAGGAGATGTCTGCTGAGATGGACAATGGCATTGTGTGATGGACAATGGCTTTGTGTGATGGACAACAGTGTTGGCAGTCACTTGGCCAAGGCTCTTTCTGGCAGAGCAGCCTACAGACAAATCCAGTCTGCTCCGTGGTTGAACCTGCCTATTTTTGAGCCATTATAAAAGGGGATTTGTTTGTTTTCACGCTAGATTATTTACTTAGGTTTAAACAGAGGTCATTTGGTGGAGCCTCGGATTTGCCGGGCTTCGGCTGCTCCCCGGGTAGACAGAAACAGCAGTGCCCAAGCTCAAAGTGCACATAGAAGATGTCAATAAGCAATATTCCCACCCCCTGGGCATCCCCAGGTTTCAAAGCAGCCATCATCTATGTTGGAGGACTAGATATTTGAGCTAACGTTTGCCCAGAAGCTCTCAAAACGGAGCACGACTTGGAAATGTTGTGGTTAGTCCTTGTAGATATGGAAGATAGGTGCATCTTTGGTGTTTCTAGTTCCTTGCTGAGAGGATGACATCGCTTTGAGTTTGCAAATAGGGACACCAAGGAAAAGACGGTCGTTGGCAGGAGCAGAGGGGTCCCTGGCGTTTCTTGTGCCAATGGCAACTCCGTGATGTTGGAATAAATACCACCGGCACATTGAAAATAGGGTCATGCCCAATGGGAATTTCATTGTTGTTTTTAGTGGGTTTAACAAAAAAAAATGGGGATAGATGCTGTGGTTGCAGCTGGTGCTTCAGAGAGGTGCAGAGCAGCTCAACAAAACTGGTCCAGATGTTTTTTCCCAAGGAAAACAGAGTTTTGGGAATTGAGGAGGTTTTCTGAGAAATTCTGGGCTTAACACAGAAAATGCGTGGGGGAAAAGGGAAGCCTTTATAGCTAAGTAATTCAGTTTAAACACCTCAGATGAAAAATGGGACTCGTCACCAGTTTAGGGAGGAGAAACATTCACGTGAAACTTGAGGGCGGCCAACGTAAATATTTTGAAGTGTGAAGTTCATGGCAAATTTCAAGTGTAGGTGTCTTTGGAGAATTATGAGATTAAAAAGCCAAATGAAGTGTTGGGTCTTCCTAAGTAACAGAAATTGCACTTTTGCATCCATTTATAGCCTCAAAGAGAGCATTGGTGGGGCATGGGGTGGTGCAGGCTCCTTGCACGGAGCCTCTGCAGGGGGGAGACTTGGGTTAAGGCAGTTTCTTCTTTGCTAATGGGAAAATTACTGTGGGTGGGATAAAAGTGCAAATGAGAGTGGGAGGGAAAAGCAAGTTGCTGGTGTATCAGCACTGGAAAGGTCACATCTGTGCCGGGCAGCTGATTTTCAGCCTGGCCTCTTGCCTTCAGCATCACCCAACGGTTCCCTATGGCACCTGCATCTCCTCTAATGGCTCCTTTCCCCCAGCCCGCAGCCCTGTCCGGAGCCCAGCCGCCGGTGCCGCCTTCCACCGCTCCACCGAGGACCTGCGGATGCGGCAGAGTGCGAGCTACGGCCGCCTGCGTAAGCCGAGGAGGGTGGCGGGGAGGCGGAAACGGTCCTAACGGAAGCGGGGGCGGGGGGGAAATCAAGTGATAAGAGAGTGGGTGATTGCAATTGCAAGGGGATCCCACCACAGCCATAAAGGAGATGTGATTTGTGAAACCACAGGCTGACTGACACCACAAGAACTCAAATTCTTGGGTTTTCATCTTATTGCACCCGGTTTGCAAGCCCAGCTGTAATAAATAATGTTTTTTATCTTTGCGCTGAAGTCCTCCCACCAGGTTTTCCCCTTGCCTGTGGGGCTGAAATTGGGCTGCGCATCACGGGGTGGTTTTCTCACCTTCTCTCTTATCTCCGTCAGGTCACGCGCAGAGTCGAAGCATGAACGACATCTCGGACACGCCGAGCACTGACCAGGTAATCGTCCCCGAAAACATGAGTGTGATGCTGTGGGGACCATCTCCGACACAACCCGCAATGGGGCAGGGGCTCTGTGGTTGTTAAGGTCCGTGTGAGCCTTGTGCGGCTTCGCTGGGTCGATAACCACATGAATTCCTAATTAGGGAAATTAATACACTTATTGATCCCTGCTAACTCATGGGGAAGCTGTCCCAGAAATAATACCTGTGCTTGCAAGTTGAACGCAGAATTAGGGACACGTGAGGATGCTGATGTAGCTTGAGATCCTTAGGGTGGAGAAAAAAATTCCTTGAAACCTTTAGGTAGTAAAGGAAAGGTGCTTGGAAGAGTGCAGGGATCCTAAAAGAGCCTTTGCTTGGCTGGGTAAGGCGGGCTGCAGGGGGTAAATCCCATCCAAGCACTTGGGTCTGCAAACATGAATACAACTCTTGAGATAACGGTCTGTAAATAGAGGCGGGTTCTGTTTTTTCCCCTCCATTTGCACCATGATGGACTTGGGTTTCTTAATGCAAAGCTCAGCTGAGGGTCCGTCGGGGGCTTTTCTCCCCCCAGTTTGCTTTGCACAGGAGATCTGGGAAGGTCAGGCTGCTCGGGCAGTTCGTGGGCAGATGTCTGCTTGCGGATGCAATAGATCAGCAGGGTTTTGTGCCGTTCTTTTGCTAGATGTCCCATCCCGATATCAAGGCTATTTAGCTGGGAACTGTTGATGCATTATATGGGCTTTGCTTTGTTTCTATTTGTACGTGATTTCAGCATAAACCTAAGGGAAAACTAAACGCAACGCGGGTTCGTAGGGGACGGTACAGGATAACAGCTTGCTTTTGCCCAGGGATGTCCTTGCTGGCTTACCTGGGGTGATGCAATTTAGGGGGAAGCAAAGGATGGAAATTCATGTGTTGCTGGGAGCCACGGGACAGGGATGCCACGATAACAGGGAGGCAGAGGTTTCCAGGGCACCTTCCTAAATTAGAGCTTCAGTAATGCAAGCCAACTGCCCACTAACGAACCCCAAATATCAGCCTCCAGCAGTGGGGTGCGGAGGGTTAATCCCAAAATATGCAAAGCATTTAGGTTTAATCGCCCTATTAGGCCCACTACAAAGGGACTTTTTAAGTGTTGCATGAAGCTTAGTGGTCACTGGTAACTCCTGCTCTTGCGTATTCCAAGCTGCATTGGAGAAGTTGCTTTATTATTATTATTTTTTTCCATTTGGGTTTAAAAGATTAGAAAGGGGAGGGCTTGCTGCCCGGCTCACATGCCTCCCCTCATGCTGGCATATAGATTATAATAACACCCTGCCTGGGTTGGTATTGAACCCTTTTAGACTAATAATGAAAGAGCTGCAGGGGAGAAGAGACCCGGGGAATAAATCCATGAACGAGGTTTCCTACTTCTGTTATTTGTTCCTGCTCCGAGGATGAGACTGGGGGAAAATGAGCTACAAAAGCGTCCCCTGTGCACAGCACCAAGTGGTGTTTCTGCATTATACAGGGTCTCGGGGGAGCCCGGGGCTGCAAATAGACTTGCAAAAATGCGTGCTGGCTTGCTCCAGGATCCGTATTTTTTGGCTCAGATTTTCTGCAGAGAGATTGCACGGGGTTTTCCTTACGTAGACCCCAGCGCAGCAAAGCACCTTTTGCAAACCGCCCACGGTTTGCCTGTCGTATTAGGGAGCCCCTAGCGTGTGGTTTCAAGTTAATCTTGAGTTTAGTGAAGGTTTTGAGTAACAAAGAAATTCAGCTTTATGAACTCTTGCTGGTTTATTCTTGGATATGGCTCTTGAACCCCACCTCTGGGAGTCCTGGGACCATCAGAGATGAAGAGGTTTGAGCCTGCAGCTTCAGCTTTTGCATTCGGGGTGTGGAAAAGACGGGGGGAAAAGCCAAATTTTGGCAACTGCTCCCTTCCCCACCCTCGTCTTTCCAACAGCTGAAGAACAAGTTCATCAAGAAGATCCCCAAAGATGCGGAGGCCTCCAACGTGCTGGTGGGAGAAGTGGAGTTCCTGGAGAAGCCCTTCGTGGCTTTCGTGCGGCTCCTCCAGGCAACGATGCTGGGAGGGGTGACGGAGGTGCCTGTCCCCACCAGGTGAGCGCAATTCCTTCGAGTCCGAAGCACCGCGTGGTCTCACAACACGGATGCTGCTGGTCCGAGGTTGCCAACACAGCACCTTTCCCTTCCCAGGTTCCTCTTTATTCTCCTTGGTCCTGCAGGAAAAGCCAAATCCTACAATGAGATCGGCAGAGCCATCGCGACCCTCATGGTGGATGATGTGAGTAGGTGGAACATCCGGCCCTTGCTCAGAGCCAAGAAAAAATAGCGATTTTCATCCTATTGCCCAAACAAATGAGCTTTAAAATCCCATAATGACGTGGGACATGTGCATGCTGGACACCATTCCCGGGCTGACACCTCTGCTCTCTTGACCCCCAGCTCTTCAGCGACGTTGCCTACAAAGCCCGGGATAGAGAAGACCTGATTGCTGGCATAGATGAGTTTCTAGATGAAGTCATCGTCCTGCCACCCGGCGAGTGGGACCCCAACATTAGGATTGAGCCACCCAAAAAAGTGCCCTCGGCTGAGAAGAGGTAGGTGAGAGGTGTGGGGCTGGTCCCAGCCCTGTGGCCATCCCCATCTCTCCTGTTTTGGAGAAGCTGGGAGGCTTTGCTTGCCTTCATCTCTAGAAATAACCTCCACAAATTTTCCAGAAATGCTGCTTTTTCAGCAGTTTTTGCCCCCAGATCAGCTCAGAGCTATTTCCACTCTGCAAAATCTGGATTACCCCCCTGGGGCTGAGCAAATCCAACTCTTGACCTTTCCAAATTCACCCCAAAACCCAAGCTCTAGTGCAGGTGAAGAGCTACACCATGGCCTTGGTCATGGTCCCTGCATCAGGACCGGCTTGGTAGGGCAGGCGCCGTGGCCGACGCCGGTGACTCTCTCCTGCAGGAAATCGGTGTTCTCGCTGAACGAAGTGGGGCAGATGAACGGCACGGCTGGTGGGGCAGGTGCTGGGGGTGGTGGAGGAGGCAGCGACGACGGGGAGATGCCCGAAGTTCACGAAATCGGGGAAGAGCTCACGTGGACCGGCAGGTCAGCAAGCACCCCACCACTCAAAAAACTTCTAATGGTGCCAGCACCCATCAGCATCTCCTGCTGGCTCACCCCGTGGTCTCCTGGGGCACGGAGGGGTGAAATCCTTTTGGGCCCAGGCTTTTGCACAGCACCGTATCTGTTTTGGTGGAAGGCACATGCATCTGGTCCTTGGTGGTGTCTCCCCAGGTTTTGTGGTGGCCTCTGTTTGGATATCAAGAGGAAGCTGCCCTGGTTCCCGAGTGACTTCTATGAAGGCTTTCATATCCAGTCCATCTCTGCCATCTTGTTCATCTACCTGGGCTGCATCACCAATGCCATCACGTTCGGGGGCTTGCTTGGGGATGCTACGGACAACTACCAGGTCAAGTCCAAGGAGGAGGGTCACTTTGGCTCGGGGACAGCAAGCAGGGATGGGATGGGACAGGATGGGTTTTAACCCGCCTTGTGCCACGCCAAGTTTTAATGCTGGGGATGGAAATTCATTGCCAGGTGGGACTGGCAGTCCTGAAATACCTGCAGGATGGGAAAACCCATCTCAATGGCAAAGCCACCAGTACGGGGACGTGGTCCCAACCACCCTATATGGGTCCAAGCCAAGGTCCTTAATTCCCATCTCCATCCAGGGTGTCTGTGGGGATATAACGTGGCACAGCATCACCATAATGCTGGGTTTGATCCATCCCCAGGGCGTCATGGAGAGCTTCCTCGGCACGGCGATGGCAGGCTCCATGTTTTGCCTCTTCGCCGGGCAGCCGCTCATCATCCTCAGCAGCACCGGCCCCATCCTCATCTTCGAGAAACTGCTCTTTGACTTCAGCAAGTAGGTGCTGGGTGATGCCAGGGGGAACAGGGACCCATCTGTACCGGGGTGGGAGCTGTCCTCCGGCCCACGGCGTGCTCTCACGGGGCTGCTCTCGCCTTGTCCCCACTTTCAGAGGCAACGGCATCGACTACATGGAGTTTCGCCTCTGGATCGGCTTGCACTCTGCCGTACAGTGCCTTATCCTGGTGGCCACCGACGCCAGCTTCATTATAAAGTACATCACCCGCTTCACGGAGGAAGGCTTCTCCACACTCATCAGCTTCATCTTCATCTACGACGCCATCAAGAAGATGATCGGAGCTTTTAAGTACTACCCCATCAATTCAGACTTCAAGCCGGACTATGTGACCATGTACAAGTGCGAGTGCATCGCTCCCGACCCAGGTGAGTACACATCTTTTTCGGCGCCGGATGGGGAAGATGAAGGGGCTGGGGGGGTCCCGCTGCGGATAAATCCTGCTGGATCGTTGGCCAAGGACACGGAGGAGGCAGCTACCCAGTCAGCGTGGGGTGGAGAGACCTTGTCCTCCTCCTCTGAGGGTGATTTTGGGCAAGATGGATGTACAGCCTTGTCCCCCACGGATGAGCACGTCAGTGCTTGCCAGGACACAGTGAACGGTGCCGGAGACCCGGGGCCTCAGCCTCAGCAGCCAGACCTGGATGGATAAAAAGGAAATATGGGGAAAAAAAAGACATTTTAGATCATTAATTCCAGCCTGCTGCCAATGGAAACTTATTCTCCAGAAAATACACCGGAGGGGTTTTGTCCTCTCCCTTCATCCCTCTCCCTCGGGATGTCCCAGTTGGGTGTGGAAACCTCCTTGGACTCGTTTTTTCTCCTCTTTCTTACTCCTTTTCAAAAAGGAGAGGCCATCGGGCTCTGAGCAGACAGTCTTTTGGCGGCTCCCCTGGTTTTGCTCTTGGATAGACGTACCTGATGATCCCCGGTCGGAATCGTGCAGCTCAGATGCTCCCGCGGCCACATGGAAGGGAGCAGAGATCTTCGGTTTGGGCTAATGCCAGCGACTGCCTGCTCTCACAGGAGCTGAATTTATTTAAAAAGTCTAAACGCTAACAATTTTGGGGAGTATCAGCTGCAGATAGAGGAGGCAGAGAGGTGTGATGGTGAAACTCTCCCCAGAAATATAAGCATCCAAGACCTGCCGTGCAACGTGTTCCTAATACATCTGTCGTTCCAAGAAGAGATCTAACCTGCCGCGATGGAAATAACATTTATTGGGTTTAATTTTCTATTTTTCCTCGATGTCTGCTTATCAACCAACCGCTGAGTGACCTGATCCCATGGGATTTTGAAAGCTCTGCGTGCAGTGGGGAGCACCCGCGGACGACGCAATCCTTTCCAAACCAAAACCTTCCCAAATTTGACCTGCAGGAAAGCGAAGCCTGATGCCCAACGCAATCCCCGGGGGGCTGAAATGTCCCGAACGGGACCATGATCACCTCCGTCCACCCGCGTGTGCCGGCATCTGCCCAGCAGCACCTGCCGCCACGGCTTAACGCAGGAGGAAGGCGAAGCCTTTAGCAGCCAGGGAGGTCTCCCCCTTTTCCAAGCCCCCACCCTGAGCAAACCCCAGGTGGCCGAGAGGCATTTGCACCCCAAAAACCTTAAGCCTCTTTGCAACCCAGCCCCATTCCTCGCCGTCGCTGCCCCGGGCACCCAAGGCAGCAGTGTCCACGTTGGATTTTCCATTCCTCTAGATATCGAGAAATTATGTTTATTCCCCCCTACATCCTTTTTTTTTTTATCTTTTTTTTTTTTTTTTTTTTTTGCNTAGTTCTGATTTTGGTTATTATAACTGATTTGTACCATATTTGTCTCTGCTGCACACATCAATTTGGGCTGATTTCAATCTCAAGTGAGTATCACCTTCTAAATATTAAAACTATTTTAATATTTGATACTCTTCCCCCATGGGGGTTTTGTTGTTATTTTTTTCCATGTGTTTTACTTTTCTTTCTGCTCGGATAAAAGGGTTTATGTAGAGCCCTTAGGGGTCCTCTCAAAATACCACCAGTGGTATGCTACCCTTTAAGTTGTAGAAATCACAAATAAGGCCAGTTTCTGGAAAAATAAAAGGTTATGGAGGAAAAAATAATAATAATAAAGTTTTTAATGCTGGGTTTGCCAGCACCGTTTCCCGGAGACCGGTTTCGGCAGCCCCCAGGTCTCTGCTTCTAACCCAGCAATCGCTTCTCCTTCATTAATCCTCGGTGCCGGGGATGGAGGCGGCAGGTCGGGGCAGCTGAAATTCCCGCTTGGCACAGGAAGAGGATGGACCAGAGGGAAAAGGGGGGGCAGAGCGGTCCTGGACCCCGCTTAGGGGCACCCATAAAGAACGTGGGTGCTCCTGAAGCTGTGGAGCTGCGTCGCCCGAAGAGCTGAGCAGAACTGCTTTTTGCACTGGAGGAGAAGGTGCCGGGGGCTAGAAAGGATGGTTTTTTTGCAGTGAGACACCAAAACACCCCTAAAATTTTTTTTAAAAAAACCCAAAACAAAACAAAAAAAAACAAACAAACAAACAAACAAACAAAAAACGATGCACCAAAAAAAAGGCAATTTGGGCATGATTGGGTGCCGCCTCTCCAAAAATAACAGGCTGCATTTTCACTCTTCTACTCCCGCGGTTTTAAGATGTGGGTGTCGGGATGCTGCCGGCGGCTTCCCTGGGAAGCTCCTAAAAAATACCTCCCCCCGGCACTCACCAGCCCCGGAGGGAGAAACCGCCAAAGGAGAAGCCGTGTTCTCTGCCGTCGCATGTGATTAATCAGGGAGAAGTCGCTGCGGGGTTAGAAATGGGGGTTTTCTCCCCAAATCCTGGTCCGCCCTCGGGGTGGCGATCCCCGCACAGCTCTCGGAGGATGTGCTCGACCCCGCGTTTGCTTTTACGCCAGCCGGGCTCAGCCGTGCCTCTCCGGGTGAAGCCTGGCTGCTTTTAATACCGAAACCTCAATATTAGCCAAAAACCTCAATAACAAACTCCTTTCCCGCAGCCAACGCGACCTTATTCGATGCTTCAGCTCCAGTGGCACCAAACACCACTAACGTTTCTCTGGTAAGCGGGTTTGCTCATCCCAATGGGAAATTCGGGGCAAGGGAAGGCAAATCCCAGGGACTTTTGCATCCAGGGAGCGATGTGCGCCGGCTCAGAGCGAGGGAAACGTGGGATTTGCATTGATTTGGGTTCACGGTTGGGCTCGGTGGCATCAAATACCTACTTTTTTGCCCAAATTAATAGCAGCTCCGGGGTTTTCCCATGGTTTTGAGCCTCCTGGCAGCAGCAGCCCTGGGAAATAGCCCTTTGTTTGCACGCTGCAATTGCTTAAACTGCTAATTTTGCTTTTTTTTGGAGGGGAAATACCCCTTTCCTTGCATACTGCAATTCCATAAAATACTAATTTTGCTTTTTTTGGCCGGGAAATACCCTTTTCCTTGCATGCTGCAATTACTTAAAATGCTAATTTTGCTTTTTTGGGGGGGTTTCTCCCCAGTACAATGCTATTAACCTAACAGCTCTGGACTGGACTCAGCTGAGTAAGAAGGAGTGTCTCAAATACGGCGGCAGCTTAGTGGGGAAATCCTGTAAATTCGTGCCCGACCTGGCCCTTATGTCCTTCATCCTCTTCTTTGGGACCTACTCCATGACCTTGACCCTGAAAAAATTCAAATTCAGCCGCTATTTCCCTACCAAGGTAAGGAAAGCGCCGGGTTTTACCCTCCTCTTTTCCAAAAGGTAGGAAAAATGGGAGCTGTCGGTCTCTTTGCTGGGTGCAAAGAGCTCCGGGAAAATAAATCTATACTTCTAGGAGACATTGGTAGCAATTAGGAGAATCCTCCCCGAGCTTTTAGCCGCTGATTTGGCTCTTGCATGCTGAATAACCCATCACCTTGCAGTGCAAAAGGGGGACAAAATCTGCATTTTGTGGGTTATACCCGGATTACCCGTGGGTGAGTGGAGCTGGAAAGCCCCAGGGAAGGATGCCGAAGCAGGAGCAAACCTCTCTGTCTCGTTAATTACCCTTTCCACCCCTGTTTCCCCATCTTGCCTGCAGGTCAGGGCTTTCATTGCTGATTTTTCCAATGTCTTCTCCATCCTCCTCTTCTGCGGAGTGGATGCCTGTTTCGGACTGGACACCCCTAAGCTCCATATCCCCAGTATCATCAAGGTTCGGCTGCACCAGGGGGGACCACTCACTTCTCCGCCCGCACTCTCTTTCCAGCTCCTCACCAGTTTCTGGGGAAAATCGCGGCTCCTGCGGTGTCTGGGCACCTTCTTAAAAGCTACTTTGTCTTTTCTGGGGGAATATTCTAATTCTGTGACTTTTTTTCCTTCCTTTTTTTGTTGTTTTTCCCTCCTTTTCTCTTTTCTCGCTCCCGGCAGCTGCGTAAACTTATTAGCGATTTCTCTATCTTTATGTCCATACTAATGTTTGTGGGGCTGGATGTGCTTTTCGGACTCAACACCCCAAAGCTCCAAGTGCCTACTGATTTTAAGGTAAAAAAAAAAGGCAATAACATCCCTTTCCGGAAGTGTTGCCAAAAATTTCTCTTCCCCCCATCCAGGGTATCACTGTCGGTGACGTGGGGAGTTCCAATGAGCATCCGGGGAAAATTTGGGGTTGAGGAATGTGGATGCTGGGGGTGGTTTGGGTACCGATGCGTGGTGGTGGGATTCAGGGATGGATATGGGATAGGATGATGCTCGGAGGAAATGGGGTTCAGGGGTGATGTGGGGCTTCCCGAAATGTCTGCACTTGGGTTTTTCCCCCTCTGTGACCCGTGCCCAGGCTCGGCTGCAGTGTCCAAACCCCCTCTCTTCCCCCCCAGCCCACCCGTGTGGACCGAGGGTGGTTTGTATTTCCCTTTGGGAAGAACCCGTGGTGGGTTTACCTGGCGAGCGCCTTGCCTGCCCTCCTCGTCACCATCCTCATCTTCATGGACCAGCAGATCACAGCCGTCATCGTCAACAGGAAGGAGCACAAGCTGCGGGTGAGCCGGCACTCGTCCCACGCTCAGGGGCACAGCATCGCGTCGGGTACCACCTGCATCACTGCGAGCACCCACTTTTGGGGTGCAGATCGGGTGCTGCTGCAAGGCATGGGGGGGTTCGCCCCAGCTCGGCACGCTGTGCAAAGGAGGGACTTGCCGTTTCCTTTGCAAGCTGTATTTTTGGGGTGACAAAGCCCCTGGGGTGTAGGTAGCGTGGTGCAGGGGGTGACGTGGGGGGTGCTGCAGCACTGGAGGATGCAGCAAGGTGATGCAGGGTGTACTGTTGGGGATGCAGGGTGCAGTGTGGCAATATGGGGTGCATCGGGGGATGCAGGGTGCACCATGGCAATGTGGGGTGCATCAGCACAACGTGGGGTGCACTGCGGCAATGATGTGTGATGCAGGGTGCACTGTGGGGGATGCAGAGTGTACCATGGCTAAGTGGGGTGCATGAGGGTGATGCAGGGTGCTTCAGGATGATGTGGGGTGATGCAGGGCAACGCAGGGTGCACCAGGGCAATGCAGTGTGCTCTGCAGCGATACAGGGGCTTCAGGGTGACGTGGGGTGCACCGTGGTGATGCAGGGTGCAATATGGCAATGTGGGGTGCATCAGTGCGATGTGGGGGGCACAGCAGCAATGATGGGTGTACCATGGTGATGCAGGGTGCACCGTAGCAACGTGGGGTGCATCAGGGTGATGCAGGGTGCTTCAGGGCGATGCAGGGCACACCATGGCAATGCAGGATGCTTCAGGGTGTGCATCGGGGGGGTTGCAGGGTGCATCCTGGGAGAAACCCCACCTTGCTGGGCTCTGGGGTGAATATAGGAACAGCTTCACGAGCCGTGTTGCACCCGCTGACCCTCCTGGGTGCTGTGTTGCAGAAAGCAGCGGGCTACCACCTGGACCTGTTCTGGGTGGGCATCCTCATGGCCGTCTGCTCCTTCATGGGGCTGCCCTGGTACGTGGCGGCCACCGTCATCTCCATCGCCCACATCGACAGCTTGAAGATGGAGACGGAGACCAGCGCCCCAGGGGAGCAGCCCCAATTCCTGGGCGTCAGGTGAGGAAGGCTCGGCCACGCTCTTCCTCGGGGTGGGGATCCAGACGCAGCAGCGTGTCCAGCCAGCAGGGCCTCATCCTGCTTCTCTCGCCGTTCCAGGGAGCAGAGAGTGACGGGCATCATCGTCTTTGTGTTGACGGGGATTTCTGTCTTCCTGGCCCCTATCCTGAAGGTAAAGCATTCCCGTTCCCCCGTCCCTGCTCCCTCTCTGCAGATATTTGGGGACCTTGGAAGAAAAAGCTGGATTTCCCTCCCTCCATGGCCCCCAGCGTTGGTCCCCATCCCCGGGAATTAGCTGCCGCCTTCCTTGGGGTAAGCGCCGTTTTTTTTCCATGTCCCCAGTACATCCCTATGCCAGTGCTGTACGGCGTGTTTCTGTACATGGGCGTCGCGTCGCTGAACGGCATCCAGGTAAGCACTCCTCCTCCTCCTCTTCCTCCTTAATGGCCATGAAGGGGTCCTACGCCGGGGCAAGAAGGGGGATTTTGACCCCCAAATTTGCATGCATCCAACGTTTCCAGCTGCACAGGACGGCAGATATCCAAAACCCTCTGAGAAACATCAAAAGGCCCCAAATTCCCCATTTTGGGGACTAAAAGAGGGTTGATCTAGGCAACCTGGGAGCCCAGGGAATGGGGCCAAGGGCTAACGCTGGCCTTCATCCCACCGCTGGCCTTCCTCCCACCACAGTTTTGGGACCGCTGCAAGCTCTTCCTCATGCCGGCCAAGCACCAACCCGACTACGTCTTCCTCCGTCACGTGCCACTGCGCCGCATCCACCTCTTCACCCTGGTGCAGATCGTCTGCCTGGCCGTCCTCTGGATCCTCAAATCCACCGTGGCCGCCATCATCTTCCCCGTCATGGTAGGGCCATCCCCCAGGCTGCTATTGTAGCCTCGTTTAGAAGATTTTTTTGAGATTTAAGGAAATTTTGGCTTGTCCCGTGGTGGGTGCCCAGGTCTTGGGATGAGAGATGCTCTTGCAGATCCCGCTCTTGTATCTGTCCCCTCCTAGATTTTAGCCCTGATCCTGGTGAGGCGGCTGCTGGATTTTGTCTTCTCCCAACACGACCTGGCCTGGATTGACAACATCATCCCCGAGAAGGAGAAGAAGAAGGAGGATGACAAGAAGAAGAAGAAAAAAGGCAACAAAGGAGATAGCAGCAGCGATGAGGAGGTAGGTGCAGGCTGGGTGGGGGGCTCCCATGGACAGTGGGGGCATTCCGGACTGGCTGGGGAGGGAAAGGTCCCACCGCAACCTTCAGGTCGGTGGGTTTGGGATGAAGGTCTTTGATTCATGGAGGGGTTTCACAGTGTATATAGGACTGGCTGACTGAGGGGCTTTAAGTGACACTTAGGGGCTGGCCAGAGGCTTCAAGGGATGCTCAAAGTGTCCAGAAAGCTCGAAAATTGTGGCAAAAATGGAATCCTTAGGGAAAAGAGACAAAATCCCATGGCTAAGGGTATGGCACCCATTGTACGGTGGCAAAGCATCATTAACCCATGCAACCCCCTGCTGCAGACCCTTCCCTGGGCAGAAGGGCTGAGAGTTTATTTGGGAAGAAGGCAGCAAAGCCGCCGCCTCCTCCTCGTGCATCCACCTCCAGAGGTTTTGGGACCCTTTGGGTGCTCCAGGTGGTCTTGGAGCCCACCCAGGTGCTGCCTTCACTGAATTTCCCCACTTTTTTCCCCAGTTCCCACCTCCCTCAGTCATTAAGATCCCCATGGAGCCCCTGCCATCGCAGCCCCGAAACGGGGGTCCCCATTGCCTCAGCCGTAAGTAGAGAGCTCAGGAGCTTCTCTCCCATTCCCTACCGCTTCCTAACCCTCCCGCAACGGGATCCGCTCTGCCACCGATGGCACTAACCGCGCTAAAAGACGCAGCCTGGATCTGTTCTGCCGAAGTGGGGAGGAGGGTTTGCTGTATTTAAAGCAGGTTTGAGAGGACGCAGCAGGCTCGGTGCTGCTAATAATTTTGTATTCCAGGTGGCTGGGAAGCCAGGACTCTCCTGGGGCTCCCCCCTGAGCCAATGCTGATGGGGACTTTTAAAAAAATATATATATTTGGGAAGGTTTGAGCCCCCAAAAGCAGGGGATGCAGGGCTTGTGGTGGCATTATCCCGGCTGCGAAAGAGCAGATGTGTTCAATTTGGCTCAACCTTCTGCCCAAAACATCATGTGAGAGCTGCTGCAAAGCCAGCCACGACCAAAAAAAATTCAGAATAAATCTGGGTGAGTTTATTCCAGGTCGGCACCAGGTTGCATCATGATGCCAGCAAGTTTTAACACGATAATTCATTGACACTGTCCTCAAGCTGCTGCTAGCAGGGGCTGGTGGGGCCTTTCTCTTTCTCTAATCACCCCAAAAATCAGCATTTCTGGGGAGCTTTTCTCCTCCTCCCACCATCAGGAGGATGCTGGACCCGGTAGCAGGTTGGGGGGCGGGGGGGGGATGCGTGGTTTTTTTGGGGGGTCCTTCCTCACCTGGGAAGTGTTTCACCTCCGTGTCTCCCCAGGAAAGAGGTCCTCCACCTGGAGCTTTGCGTTCTGATTCCTCCCCGAATGGTTCAGACCTGGATCGCAGGTAAACGGCACCGAACGGGCTCCCCCACCCGCTCCCCCATCCCCAGGGGACCACCAGCCGCCATTGGAAACGTTTTCGGGGTCACCAGCCGATGCTCCCGGCTGAGCATTGCTCGCTCAAGCTGGTTGCCATCATCCTCAGGCACTTCTGAAATATCTGAGTGTATTTTTGCAGCATCCCTCTGTATTTTGGGTGCTTTTGTTTGCTGGCCCCAGCCATCAGGTTGTTGGGAGTGGGGCTGTGTGGGATGATGCATCCCAAGCCTGGCACAAGAGGGTTTATAGCAATAAAAATGCCGCTGGGTAACAGCCACGGGGATTTTTAGAATTGGCGTGTACATCTGAATCCTGAAAACTTGGGATTATTCTCCACCTGCAGCTGCGAATTCTGCAGATTGTCCCTATTAAAGGCAAAAATATCATATTTTTATGAATTTTTACTGGTGGTAGCATCATCTGGAGCCCTTTGCTGGGGGTGCTGGGGTGGTTTTGGGGTGCGGGTACTCATGCCCGGATGCTCATTTCCCTGTCTCCTCCTCCTCCTCAGTATTACGCTTCACCTGAAGATTTCATGCCCATCGTCTCCCGCATTTAACTACTCCCGAAACCCCATCTGCGCCGTGCCCCAGGTGAAGATAGAGATGGAGTCGGACTACGAGGACACCGACACCGAGAAAGCACCTCGGGACATGGGCAGTGAGACCACGCTATAGTCCTGCGCAGCGCTTCCTCTGCGATTTATATATATATATAGATATTGATATATTCATATATATATATAAAGCAAATTGGGCTTATTTTTCTATGTGAGATGGAGGAGACTGGTGGACCCAGGGGTCCGTTGCTCCGGTAGTTTTTAGCGTCATGAGTTAAAACGCATTGTTGAATTTTCTCCCTTTCTGTCGGGTGAAGGCGCCGCCACCGGTGGCAAAATGGGGCTGAAAAGGTGGAATTGGTGATTTTGGCCTCCGCTTGCCCCGGAGCCGCTGCTGGGCTGGTGAAGCTGAAGGTAGCCGGGGCTGTGGGAGCAGCCAGGATGCTGATGGGGCTGATGGGGGAGGGGACTGCGGTGGGGTGATGTTTTTGAGGGGGATTTTTGGGGTGGGGAGGAGGTTTGCATGGCTGAGAAGGAAGGGGGAGCACGCGTCCCTGCTCCCCGATCCCTGAAATCGCAACACGGCTCTCGGGGAGTCTTGTTTCATGAAGGGGATGGTGCAACTGGCTTTGTGTTGGCAGGAGGACGCCGGTCCAAGCCACGGCAACGGGAGTCCCTTCTCACGGTACAGCATGGCAGCAGGGATGCCGGAGGGACCCGCTGCCTGTGGAGGGACCCGGCTCTGCTCGCCCTGGGGTGGATGTGTAGGAGGGGACGAGGAGGCATGGCAGGGTTGTAAAGGAGCCGGTGGCCTGGAGCGATGCCCCAGGAAGGGAAGGAGGAACAGCAGCTCTGGTTTAAGGGCAACAGCCGCCGGGCTGCGGCAGGAGAGCAGAGCAGGGAATGGAGCCTTGGGTTCCACAGGGACTCGGGAATGGTTTCCACAGGCAGCAAGGCACGGTTACTACCGGGAAATGGGAACGCTTGCTGCAGCGAAGCCATTTGGTCGCCCGTCCCCATGTCCTCACCCGCAGCCCTGGGGTTGCTAACAGCCCTATCTGTCCCTCCGGATGGGAGCGAGACATGCCCAAGCCATTATCGCACTGGAGGAGCCTGCTCTGCCTGCCCAGCCCCTGTGCAGGGGGCTTTGCACCCACTTTAGCTCCTCGATCCTGGTTGTTCGCACGTGGTTTAGCAGCAAGTGGCTCGTAACAGGGAGGGGAGAGCAAGCATGTCCCCCGCCACATACCCACCCGTGCTTTCAGGCTCGCATCCAGCAGCTCCCTGCTTGGTCTCTGTAGGCGTTTCGGCTCTGCAAAGGGCTCTTCCCAACCGCCGCTGCCCTTGGGTCCTCTGGGAAAGGAAGGGAAGGGAGCAGGTTAGGAGCCAGCACGGGCACCGAACTTGGTTTGGCTCTGCCCAGCTCTCACCACCTTTTTTTCCAGCAGCGCTGGGGCAGTGATGAGGCTTTTAAAGGGTTTCTTTCCTTCCATGGGCTAAGCCCAGCTGCGGTTTAGAAACACTGGTCTGAAGCAACCCTCTCAAATCTGTTTCTTTTACTCATTTTTGCTAGATGTTTCTTTTTTTTTTTTTTTTTTTTTTTTTTTTGCTCTTTTTCAAGCTTCACAGAGCCCCAGCCCTTCCCCTGAGCAGACACAGCCTACCTGATATTTATACCAGCCGTACGGGGGTTTCTGGGACACCGGTTAAATATTGCAACTGGTCTGAACCTTTGCGTGGGACAGATCCCAGTTCTGTGTAAATAGTCGAGTCCAACAGAAAGACTTGAATGCAGTTTCCTATTTATAGCAATTTTTTCTGGTTCAAGTACACCTCCTGGGGAAACGTGGTGAGATAAATAACACAGCATTATTTGCGAGAGCCACGTAGCTTGACGTTAACATTAAGAACTACTTCAACTTGAACGCATCGTGTCTATTTTGTAGCATTTTGTACCCATCTCCTGTGTGGTAGCTGAAGCGTGGTACAGGTAGGCTTATGATTTTAATCAAACAGGTTAATTTGCTTTATCCGGTATGTCAGCTCTACTACCCAACACCCCCGGAAAGGCTTTGTGGACTCTGGTAGATGTTTCATAGAGCAGAGCTGAAGCCACTCTAGCAGCCAGCTTGTTCTGACTAAATTTGTCAATTTTGCGAGGTTCATATGTGGTTTATACTTTTTGTATATGAAAACAGTGGAGTGTCTCAGATTTGCCACCTCCATCACAGTACCACTTTAGCCATTTTGTATTTATCAGTGATACAACCCAATAAACCTCATTTCAATGAGTCTCAGCTCTTAGTGTGTTTCTGGTGCAGAGTCCTTGAGCCTCAGCTTTCCTTCCCCCTTGCTTAGTGTTTTTATAAGCACTCTCCCCTCCAGGAGAGTGAGCCATGGATGCAGGGTTAGTGCTGACTCACCAGATGCCTCCAGCAACAGCCCTCTAGCATCACAACAAACCTTTCCTGCTCCCAGAAAGGTGGGATCAGTCTTTCCAAGGAATACATGAAGAGGAAGGAGTCCAAGACCTACCTCGCTGCCCATGAATAACACTGCGTGTAAGTTTTTTCCATCCTGCCCGAGGCATCGCAACCTCAGGTAAGGTTAACATTCAATGGATAATTAGAGCTTGCAAGCAAACTCATTAGAGGACTAAGTTTATACTGTCGTGTTGATGTAGTTGGCAGAGTCAGGAAGCTGAACAGGTTTTGTTCAGGTGTGAAAGTAAGAGACCATCTTAATTCTAAGCTGAGTTGGTGTCTTGCTAAACTTGGGGGAAAAAGCCAGACCTAACCCTGCTCTGTAGGGACACAAGGGAGCTCATATCACAAGTGCTTTAATAAACTATTGCTGAGGGCAGCTCTCTTTTTTGGTAGAAATGAAGAACTTGCTTAGTAATAATTCTAGGGCACAAGTAGGTTTTTTTTTTTCTTCTCATACTTTATTTAGAGTTAGCCTGCATTATTCACTAAGTACTTGCACGCTTTACAATACAGTCCAGGAAAGCTCCTGTGTGCCCAATGTAGACACTAACAGCCCCCCGCATTGTTCTTTGGTTAGAAAAAAAAAAGGCTTTTAAAAAAGTCACCATCCAAATAGCAAAAACACAGCTTAGCTGCACCCTAGAAGAACATGTTACAACAGATCTGCCACTGCCCAGGGCCCCAGACAGGCTGAGAACAGACATATGGCTTTTTCCAAGGAACTTCTACAGAAGAGCTTAACTCAAACTAGGCATCCAGCATTGAGTAGAAGACTTCAGCGCAAGTCAAACGCAAGCAGTCCAGGCAGACTGAGCATCTGTGAGATCAGAGCCATGAGGGCTACTGCTTTTGCACCGTGGAGCAGCGCTCTACCTCCCACAGGATTGCTAACGCCACACCAAGCTCTCAGGGGAGCCACACACGCTGGATCCCAACCGCTGCTTAGTCCCTGCAAGAGCAGGGCCAGCTTCCTAGAAGAGCTAGCTTAAACATAAAGCAGCTTTGCTAGTGTGAGTAGGCCAGGAGTGTAGATGCTTACACCTTAGTACAACTAATGTGCATATGCTTCAGCTTCAAATAAATATCTATGACCTCAGAATAGGAAATTCCACTTCCAATACAATAAATAAAAATATTGCATTTTCTATCGGCCTGTTTGGGAGTCTGTTTGGAATGTTGTTTTCAGTGCTAGAGAGAGAGTGTCCCACATTTAAGCAGTTAATGCTTCCAGCTCTTTGGGTTTCAACAGCTTCTTGGCAGCAATGATGGTGTTTTTCATCAGCATGGCAACTGTCATGGGCCCAACTCCCCCAGGGACTGGAGTGATATAGCTGGCTTTCTTCTTCACCCCTGCAGGAAGGAAAGCTAGAGCTTAGCACGCAAGTCGAGCAGTGACACTTACCATACCGGCTGGCCGGTATGAAGCTGTGACCAGTCTAACATTGCTCAAATTCCTTAAAGATTAGTAGCTAAGGAATAGTAGTTTCTCAAGGTGGACTTCTTTCCCCCCCGCATCAGCCAGGGCAGGGGAGAGCACACCATAGTCTGTCCATCCCTGCTACTGAGGCAAGCTTAACTGCAAAGCCCAAGCTGGGGGAAAAGCAAAAAGCAAGGTCTAATAGCTGGACTTATAGCACAGAAATGTCAAGTCCAAGACTAGATGTGGGCTTCACATGTGCCCCTCCTGAGGGCAGCCACAATAAAGTATAACAGTCTGAACATTCACCCTCTTTCTTCCAGGAGGAAGAGGTTTCAGTGTCTTTTGCCAGGCACCCAGAGGTGCAGGGCTCATGGCCAACAGCCCATCTGGGCACTGTCGCAGCTAAGTGGTAAGCAAGGCCAGTGAATAGCAAGCCAGAAGGTAAGTTGTGCATGTTTTTATTTAAAAGCAGAAGCACGAGTGAATTGGAGTACAGGCAAAGCAACCTAACTGCTTAGGTGCAGGATGAGTCTCCTCTGCCTTGCAGCATACAGCTTTCCCGTGGCGTATTACAGGAAGGCTGCACCCTTGCATATGGTGCAATATTGGATGCACCAAGCAAGAGAACGTAAGCATCGGTCTACATTGGCTCAGTTGCATGAACCAGGACTTCCTCCTCCCCTTCTCAGCACCCTTGATGTTTAATGCTCAAGGAACCAGATGCAGAGCCTTTCCATACCTTCAAAATCCACATCCCCAACCAGCCTCGATTTGGCAGTGACAGGATCCTGCACTCTCGTTATCCCCACATCAATAACTGCAGCTCCTTCTTTGATCATATCGGCTGTGATCAGATTGGGTATGCCTGCAAGAAGAAAACAGAACTGCACGCTCATGGTGGTGCTAAACAGTCCCCCTGCTCCCCCTCACCCCATCTTCACATTATGTTTTGACCCACCTGGGCCTTCCTGCCTCACAAAACGGTTGGACTCAATCTTGAGGGTCTTTTCCAACCTAAATAATCCTATGAAATGCAAATCTACCCACAGTTGCACAATCCAGTGCTACTGATGTTCAGCTCAATCAGGAATTTGAGTGGTTCACTGATAACCTCAGAGTATAAAGAACTGGAATCCACCCCCAGAAAGAGTTCCGGCAAAGCAGCTGAGACCAAAGCATCCTTTCCAAGTTGAAACCTTAAGCTTGCATTTGAAGTCTGTGTTCATGCAGCTCCAGCAACGTTTTTGCACCTGCGCTAAGTCAGCAAGCTGGAGCAGTGTCAGAGACCACCGCAACCCAGCTTGGCAGAGGCACTGGCTTCACCCAGCAGCTGTAAAACACCCAGCGTGACAGGGGTGGGGAGCGGCAGCTTGCAGCTAAGCCACCCTTTCAGGGTGGGGTGTGTTTGTCTGGTTCTGCCAGATACTGCCTCCTCAGTCAACTGAGCCAAGGAACTCATTCCCACCCTCCACTTAGTTAACTCTTTCATGCGAGCCTTCCTCTGGTCTGCTGACCACCTTTTACAATTTGCACGTCTTTGCCAGCAGCGCTTCTGCCATCATTACATGCACCAACACCTTCAGCACCACTTCTAATCCTTCCAGCACCTTGTCTCTTCATACCCAATTTCCAACTGACATTTTCTCTCCTCCCTCCCCACAGGCTCACACCCAGCTTCTGATGCCAAACAGACACCGAGTCAGCTCAACTCCTCTGCTGATGAACTACCTCTGTGCCAAGGGTACGGCACGCAGGAGAACACACCTCGACTAATTCCTTGTGCTCTGAAGATGGCACTGCAGCTGTCCCTCAGCGTTTTGACTGTCTCTAGGTAAGTAGGTGCTATCTCGGTATTTTTTTTTCTCCTCCCCACATAAATACACAGCCTGTCTGTAGCTGTTCTCTAGATCTGATCCGGTGCTTGCTGGCATACCAAGCCCTTCTGCCAGATGTTATTTTACATTTCAAAGGCAAAGCTACAAACAGCTCTGCTAGTCAGATCAAGTATGTGGCTCCTAGGCTTAATCACAGGATAAACTGGCTGGCTCAAACAGCCCCTTCACCCTTTGTCCTAGCCCTCACCTAGAGGAGCTGCCAACAGCCATGAGAACACCAGACTCTCCTATGCTGCCAGAGCTGCTTCAGACAGGGAGGCCCCAGGACATTCAATACCAACACAATTGTCTCCTGCAAGCAAGGAGTCCCATCAGAAACACCATAGAAGCTGCAGTGCGGCACCCTCTACACGCCTTGCCTGTGCCATTAGAGTCGGGTCTTACCTGCTGCTGCTACCACAATATCAGCACGGATTGTGTGTTGCTTCAGCTGCTCCTTGGGAGTGTAGCGGTGGGATATTGTGACTGTGGCATCACCTGCAAGGGTGGTTACATGGAGCTTTTTAATTCACATGTCCTACCCAAACCCAGCCACTTTTCTAAATCTTCCCCTTCAAGACCCCCCGTGTGTTTATTAGGAACATCAGAGCCTGATGACAAACCCCAGGGAACAGCCTACAAAGTCAGAGGGAGGGCTCTGGGATGGAAGAGAACAAGGACTCACTGAAGAAGGCTCCAAAATGTTACAAGACTGATTATGTGCGGAGTTAACTCCTCAGCCTTGACCACAGCCCATGTGATGGGCCAGTGTCCCTAAGGCACTCCTGGGACTGGTTTAGGAGCCTGAAGAGGACAGTGTGACAGGCTGAGGGCTTCCTTCCACAGCTGCCTAGCACATAGGCTCCAAGGCCACCAAGCTCCTACCTCCCGGGCGCTCGTGCCTGCCGTCCGTATGCAGCAACATGGCGATGGGCATGCCCACATTCTTCGACCTGCCAGCCACCACCACATTCTTCCCCAGTGTTGGGATGCCTGCAGAGGACAAGATGGAGTCTTAAGACAAATGCAAGCTGGAGTTATGCCAGACAGCAGCCAAATACTGCAGCAGCAGCAGCTTACCAGTTCTCTTAATGATCTCCCACACCCCCCACGGCGTAGCTGGCAGCATGGAGTACTGGTCGAGGCACATGCGCCCCACGTTTATCACATGAAAACCATCAACATCTTTGTCTGGAGTCACAGCGTTACAAATCTTGCGCTCATCAATGTGTTCTGGAAGAGAACAAAAAAGCTTTAACCCTAGGGATCAGCCAAAAACCTGCTCTTTGCAGTCAGAGCCCTGACCCGCTGCACCAGCCCCTTCAGAGTTTGGAAGCTTGAAGCTACTCAGGACTTCCAGCAAGCTCAAGGCTAACAGCTCCCGGCAGAAGGGGACTGGAACCACTTTGGGACTACAGCGTCTCTAATGCCAAGAGGGTATTTTTAGGCAGCCTCAGTGTCACAACCGAGTTTAAGCTTCTGGCTCTGGAAGCTGATACTCCCCACATAAGAATAGATTTCTGTGACAGCCCCCCCCACCCCCCCAACAACTTAACTCGTACAGGCAGCTGTGTGATGGAGTAGCTGCATCAACTTCTTTAAGCTGCATCATGGCAGGGTGCCACCTCTCATGTCACAGGATAACCCCTGTGCTGCTACTCCTTCTGGCACATAGAAACCCTTTAAGCTTCATGTAAAAACAAAAATAGATGGGAATCTAGCTACTCACCAGGTAAAGGAAGCTGTACTAATAGGCCATCCACATTGGCATCGTTATTGAGTTTGCTGATCAAATCCAGTAGCTCCTCTTCAGTAATAGAAGCCGGCCTGAGGATGGTTTCACTGCTGATTCCTGCGCAATCATTGAAAGTGCCGCATTAGAGAGCCACGTGTACACAAGTGGGAGAGCAACCTTCTTAATCCATGCGGATGTCAGCTGCCCCATTTCATTGCTCTACCAAATCTGAGAGGCAGACACCAAGGATTGTATGCTTGGAGTAGCAACGAGCACCTTCCAGGCTGGAGACCTTCACAAGTCTTGCAAGTTATGGTTAAGGGCCATTAGTTTCTGTTTAACAACCTGGGAAAGACTATTTGAAAGCAGAGACCCTCCGAGTGCGGGGAGGGCTTGGAGAAACCTAACCAAAGCGTGCTACGATGAAGATGCAACTGCACATCCTGTGGTCCCTCTTGACACAGTAAGAGTGGGACGTTAGCCTAAAAATCTTAGCTCCAAAGAAGGCTTCGGCAGCACGGAACCCAAGGAGAAATTAAACCGTTTCTTGCCCCTGGCCCCTTTCAGTGCATTTTCTCCAGAAGCATACTTGGCTGAACACTGAGCAGGACCTCGGCTTGCAAGCTAGGAAGGAGTCGCAGGGTAGCAAGGCTGCTGAACAACGATTGCATCCCAGGCAGTTGAGGAAAAAAAGCAAATCAGAGCCCTGTCTGTGCTTTATACAGCCCTAGGAAGACTGCAGTTCCAAACTACAGAGCTTGATGTTGCCCTAAAGGATTCAAATGGCACAACGCACACTTGAACAGTGTTTATTAACTACATCCCAGGACAACAATGAAGGCAGCCAAAAGAGTCACAGCAAATGCTGGGGCAAACGTGGACTGCCATGCAGCTGAGGTGAAAAGCTGCCAGATGGATGCATCCCAAAAAGCTTCCCCCAGCCTCCAGCGTAGAGGACTCCCAACTAAAGCCAGACAAAACAGTCACTTCCTCCACTTTTTCAGAACAGAGCACAAGACATACCGACATCAGCAGCCGCTTTGGTTTTGTTCAGTACATAGGAGTGACTCGCTGGATTTTCACCGACGAGAACAACGCTGAGGTGAGGTCTCTTGTTTCCAGCCGCTACCCACTGCTCAACCTCGTGACGGGCTTCCTGTCTGATCTGCCGGGCCAGCTTCCTTCCAGAAATCACAACCGCATCATTTCTGCAACAGAGAAAGCATTATCAAAGCAGTCAGCATCATTAGGACCATCAAATCCAAGCTCTGTGCAACACAGACCAGGAAAAACAGATGCCAACTGCAAGCCAGGGCAGAAAAGGCCCTTCTAATCAAAATTCTGTACAGACCTATTGCACCTTTATGCCAAATCATGTTAAGCAGCATATTTCAGGCTTAGTTTACAGCTTTGCTGCCCAAAACCAGCATCAGCACACAAGACTGCCAGAGGGAGTGCAGCCTGAGAAAGCATAGGCACTGTTCTTCTCTGCAAGACCAAGAGCCCATGTGTATCGTTCGCCTGGCGCATGTTTCAAGGTAAGATACAATTAGCTTCCATTTTTAGAAAGCCGGTCACCCGTTCCTTGCGAAGGCATGAGAGCTTCACTACAAAGGACTTACACGAAGCAGAACTCACTCCACTTAAGTGGAGCTTCCACCACCAAAGAGGCCTGTTGAGTAATTCTGGCTTGTGGGATGCAGCGCAGGAGGCAGAGCGTGCCGTGCTTCTGTACCGAGTGCTGTTCCCGGAGATCCTCACCCCCCACAAATTCCTCGGCGAGACCGTCGGCCCGTCTAGCACAGCACACACCTTGCACGAGCCAATCTCATGCCCTCCCCTGCTCAAGTAATTGCTGCTACTGCTACAGTCGTGTCTTCAGGCTGTTAAAGCTGGGCTGGGGGTACGCACTTTCACCCCCTCTGACAGACTCCAACATCTAGCTGGAGTAGAAGGGATGTTTGCCCATTCGAACCACATCAGAACAGCTCCTCGCATACACTTCTGGTCTAAATTGGTAACGGGAATATCCAGTCACTGCCAAACGCGTTCCAGGCAACTGGACACCCTGCAGTATATAGAAAGGCTGGCTTGACCTACAGCTAGCTGGGAGGCCACGGCTGCCAGTCCCCGCTCACAACAGGCTGTCCACACTCCTCACACTTGTTTTTTCCCCTTTCAGGTTATCACTGTAACGCTTATTTGAACATCATTCTCATTCACTAATCCCTTTGCGAGAGGATTCACCTTCACAAGCCTCACTTCTGGACTTCGCTACAGCATTTAAGTCTTGCCTTGCTGCAAGGCCTCATGACAAGCACCTTACTCGCCCAATTATTCCTACCCCTGAACCAGAGCAGGCAAAGATGCTCCCCACCAGCGTTACTGTCATTTACGGTGCCTTCCCGAATCACAAGGACCAGCCCATTTCTCAAGCAATCACCAAGCAATATGCATCACAACTCCACAAGCTATTCAACTTGCCACAGGAATCCAGGAGATGACTGACCCATGGGAGAAAGCCCAACAGCACCAAGCACAGCTTCCAACCTTCCCTGCACCGCACCATCCAACGGGAGCAAGCTGAATTGCTGCGCTTTCTCCTCAAAAATCCATCAGCTGCCTGGTGTACAGACCTTCTCCTACCAGGATCCCACGTTAAGTCCAACGCTGCTGTTTTCCAACCTTCTCTAGGTATAATCCTGATCCTTCTGGGGACAGCTGCCACCACGAGAGCCGCTCCAGACCCACGCAGGACAGCCACAAGGTGCCATCCCAGGTAGGAGAGCCTTTTGCCTAAAACGCTTACTTTGAGATGCGCAGGATCTTTTGTGCTTTCTTAATCCCTGACCTACTCAAATATGCAGTTTTCCCTGTTTACTGGGAATTAACGTTACTTCATCCCTACCAGCAATCGTCCCAGTCAAACCCATTTAGCAATACCCAGTAAAAACCCATCTCAGACCAGCTCAGCCCACCGGCCCACTAATTCTTATTTTAGCTTCAGAGCTAAACCTGCACTAAACTACCAGACACCTGCTTAGATGCAAAAGGAATTATTATGAGTGCCTGGCAAGCTAGGGAAAGGAGAAGTCATTCAGTCGGAGACACCTCATGCCCAGAACCTACCCGAATCTTCCCCTTACGTAAGCCTGAGGCCGGGGTGCCCAGCCTGGGCTCCCAGGGGATGGGGACAACCACCAGCAGCCCCCTCTGCGAGCTACAGAGAAGCCAAAATAAGAGCTCGGAGCCCTGTTTAGAGCAGGGAACAGCAGTGAAAGCAAAGCACCCGAGCAGCAGCAGCTCCCTCAAGGGCCGTTTCGGTGCCTTAGAGCAAAATCCGCGGGGGACGGTGCAGAAATGGAAGGGGAAGGGCAGTCGGTGCACGGCCGGGATGCTCGGGGGTCCCTGGTCCCTCTCACACCGCTTAAATCCGGGGTAAGCCTCGGGGCTTCTCTGGGGGTGCGGGGAGGGCCCGGCGGACCCGCTGCCCCCCTGCCCGGGGAGACACACAGCATGCAAGGCGGGAGGGGATTTCATCAGCCTGCACCGCCCGGGGCGGCCGCTGGGGGCCCGCCTCATTCATTCTCAGTACCGGCAGCGGAGGGTCGGGCCTACCCCGGCCCGGTGGGTGAGGACCGGACCGGGCCTCCCCCTCCTCAGCCCGCCCTGCGCCGGGACTGGGCGGAGGATGCGGACGGGCCCCGGTTCCCCCCCACCACCACCACCGAACC
>WAAD01020604.1:260277-273543 GCA_013389945.1 Fregata magnificens
GCGGGCGCCCGAAACCCCTCCAGGCTGATCTGCCAGAGGGGCAGGAAGAGTGGCTGTGAGTCCTTCTGCTTTGCCTTCTTGATCTGCACTTGCTTACGGAGCGGTTTGGCCAGGGGGGGCTTTTCGGGCGGCGTTTTCTTCTTCTTCTCTTTGGCCTGCTTTTCAAAGGGCTTGGGGGGCACGGCCGGGGCACCAGGAGCCCACCAGCTGCTCGGCCGATCCGGGGGTGCCGCCGCCACCGCTGCCAGGCTTTGCTCGAGGAAGAGGCTGCGCTTGTGGTGGAGATGCTGCTGCAGGACCAGCTGCGTCTTCTTGTGCAGGTCGGGCTCCGGCGGTGCTGGTGGCAAATGAGGGCCGCCTGGCGCATCCTTGCTGGGCGCTCGTTCGGGGGGCTCTGTTTTAGGCGCAATCGCTTTGCCGGCCGTCGCTTCGGGTCTCTTGAAAGCTGCCTTGATGTAGTCATCGGCGTTACCCAGCAGCTGCTCCAGCTCCGCCATGGGGTCTCCGGCCCCCGCTGCCCCCTCGGCTTCCAGCCCCCATGCCGCCGCAAATCCCCCCCGGGGAGGCGCCACGCCAAAAAACGGCTCCGGCGCTGCTCCCGGCTCTGGCGGATAACGGGGCTCGTCCCCTNGAGCGGCCGAGAGCTGTGTCAGGGCTTCGATGGCTATGGCGGTCTGCAGGCTGATGTTCTTCTCCTTGGCGATGGTCAACGCGCTTTGGGAAAAGGGGAGGCCGTCGGGCGGGCACGGCTCGACAGTCTCAGGCACCGGCTGGGGGTCGATAGCACCTTCCTGGGGGGGTGGCGGGGGGTTGGCGACAGCAGCACGGGGCCGCGGTGATGCCGGCTCTTCACCGAGAGCCGTCTTGATCTTCTGCTCCAGCCATTCCAGGTAGTCAGGGCACTCGGGGCCGTCACAGTTGCAGTTGGGGGGCTTCACACCATGCCTGGCCAAAGCCAGGGCAGCTTTGAGGGCGTGCAGGTCCTCTCCCCGTGGCACGCCGTCCGCCGCGCTCAGCCCACCCCGGCTCATCTCCGAGTCGAACTTCTCATACAGCAGTGACGGCGAACCCGGGGGCAGTAGCCGGTAGGAGGAAACGGCTTCGGCCACCGCCGAAAAGGCCACCAGGTTCCTGACATCTTCCAAGTGGGCTTTACCAGCGGCGGGCGGCTGGCCCGGCGACCAGCCGCTCGGCTCCATCAGCACGGTGCCCCCCGCCTCCGGCCGGCCCCCATTCACCAGGCTGAGCCCGCTGCCCTCGTTCAGCTGCCTTTCTTCGACATAATTAACTGGCCCTTCTTCCATTTGGCTTCTGCTGGGTCCATCAACCGGGTCGCCCGCCGAACCTGTCTGCAAGGAGGAAGAGAGGAGAGACGTGAGCATCCCCCGCCACGACCCACGTGCCATCATCCCCCACCCTATTTTCTTCCTCTTTTTTTTTTATTTCCCCCTTTCCCCATCTCTTTTTCTGACCCGGATGATGAAGACGCAAACGAGCCACGCGAAAAAATAATCACCACCGGCAAAACCACGCGGGTTTTGCCCGGCTGCGTAAGGGGCAGCTCGGCTCGAAAGGCGGCCAGTTTCCACCACGCCAGCCCCGCGCCGCCCACATCCCCACCCCACCACCCGCTTTCGAAATTGCTCACGGAACGGTTCGGGATTTCCATCGCCCGCCGAGGGCAAGACGTGGCAGGGTGGGACGAGGAGGGCGTCCCCAGCTCTGGTGACACAATTTGCACCGGCGAAGGAAGCAGCACAGGGAGAAAAGGGGGGTTTTTTGGACCCATGCCCAAAGCAAACATCCTGGCCGGGAGCAGCCGTCCTTCGCCAGGGGCCGCGGCACGGCAGGAAGCCGCCGAGTTGGCTACGCCGGTGCCAGGGGCGGCGCGGGGATGCTTTCACCTCAAATAACCCGGCGTCTGTATCAACACGGCTGGCCAGGGCCCCCTGCAACGCCAAGCTACAGCACCAGCGTCCAGAAAACCGGCTGTGTGCCAAGAAGAGACCAAAACCATTAGAGCCTTCCACGCCGACGCGAGGTGGCGGCACCCAGGGAGCCCATCACCCCGGCGTATGGGCTCACGCACCCCGGTTAAGACCTCCAACGGGTTTTGCAAGGGATGGGAGGGGTCTTTCTGTGCTCTGTAGCTCTCGTCCCTCTCGGTGGCGGGGATTTAGTGCTCTGGCAGCCGGGGGTGCCGGGCACTGGCAGTGTATTTAGCAGTTTGCTGATAACTGGGGGAGCTTCCTGCAAGCTAAAAATACAGCAAAGTTCGCTGGAAAAAAGTATGACAAAGCAAGCAAAGGCTGTGGGCAGAGCTTCCTGCCTCCGGACGGTGCCGGCACCAGCTCGCGGGAGGATCTGCAGCCCAGACTCACTGGGAGACCCTGAGTTATGGGGAGACCCCGACTTACAGCTCAGTACGTGAGCAAGATGTCAGTGAGCAGTCGGTGGTGGTAGAGCCGCGTTTAACCCTTCAGCCACCAGCCCCACGGCTTCAGCACGGGCGTCCTTCGGGGTGAGAGGGTGAGTGAAGCCACATGCTTAAGCGTGGCTGGTTTCTACGCCGGAGATAAGCACGCTGCTGACTGCAGCAATACCCTGGCAAAACTGGGGAGGAACCACTCCCGGCACAACTATATCCCAAAAATCCCCCCTCCCGGGGGGTGAAAACTCCCAGGGGAGCACCGCACCGGTGCAAATCACCGCAGCCCCGCTCCGGCACAGGGCTCACCCTCATGCTGCTGCGGCTTTATAGGGGCTCCGACTTCGGTCCCTTCGCAGCATCCCCGGAGCCGAGCGACAGAGCCGTGAGCGATGGGACCGGTCCATCAGGTCTGGGAAGCAAGTGCTTCACCGCCGGTTTGTGCCATGCGCCGGCAAAACAGCAGCCCGGGCAGGATGGGGACCGCATGCCGCCTCCGCTCTCCTTTGCAAACCAAGGAAGAAACAGCCTCGCCCGTCCTTCCTACGCTGTCCTCCTCCTCCTCCTCCCCAGCCAGAAGGGTTTTTCCCAAGTGGCGCACAGTGGCAGGGAGAAAAATGCCCCAAGCCCCCTCCAAGTCCTCGGGAGGGGACACACTCGTCCCCCGAAGCATCCCCGGCGTCACGGCGGTGACACCAGCCCGGAGAAACGATGACAAACCTGTTTTGCTCTGGGTGGGGAGCGGATACCAGCCCCAAGCGTTTACCCGGGGGGGATGGGAACCTGCTGGGTAAGGGCAGGGGAAGCCCCAAAAACCAGGCGCTGGGCCGGGGGCGGCACCTTGGGCTGCTCCATCCCATAAACCGGGTTATCGACCCAGGCTGGGGATACAGGAAAACAGTTCACCCTGTGAATGCAAGGCAGGAGCGAGCATTCCCCGCTGCTCCTAAGGGGTTAATCCGAAAGCTACAACCTTCCCCAAATCAGTGGGGGAAAAAAAAAGAATATATATCTCTCTATATATAAAAAATATAATTTTTTTTTCCTGGCTCTCTCATCCAGCTCCTTCTGTTCCTGGCCCTGCAGGCTGGGAGATGGAAAGACCTCACGGCTTCTCCCCAAAAACCGATCCCCCTTCCCTCCCATCCCGACTCGCTCCGGCAGCATCAGCAGAAATCCCTCCATCACTGCTGTGGGCACCTATTCCTCCGCGCCTCGGCCCGTTTTCCCCGGAAAAAGTACTGCCTGCCCCAACCTCCTTCCATTCGCCCCGGGAAAGAATAAAAGCTGAGGAGGGGGGAGGGAAATAAAATAAAGAGAAAACCAAGTGCTTCGGTTTGGGTTAGCTCGGCTCCTGCGTGGTCCCTTCTGCATCCTCCGGGTGCTATACAAGAGGAAAAATCCCCCTGAGGATGAAAACGTTTATTTTTTTAATCTGTTTTTCCTCTTTTTTAAATTTTTCCCCCCGTTTTAAATGCCTTAAACAGAGGGAAGGGAGGAAAAAAAAAAAAATAACCACACATGCAGAGCCCGGCTTGGAGGGTTTCCAGCCTGGGCTGCGCTCCCTGGGAATAGTCCGGAGCCGTTTATAACCCAGCGAGTGCCGGGGGGGAGCCCCGGCGGGGGCACGGTGCCGGATTCGGGTACGGCTATGGCCGGGCGGCACTTACGTGTGCGGGGCGGGAGGCGAAGCCGAAGGCGACGGCGGGACCGTCCGGGGAGGAAAGACGAAACGAGTTGTTCAAGCCTCAGCCGCCCTGGCCCTCCCCGCCCCCTGCAAAACCAGCTGGAGGAGCCATTAGCCCCAGCGCCGCACGCACGTAGGGACGGACGGACGGACGGCGGAGGGCCCCACGCCGGCCCCCACAGCCCGCCGGCGCTGGCCGGGCCCCGAAAGGCGCCTCGACACCCCATGGGGGGACACAGGGGGGACCCCCGCCCCGCGAGCTGGCGGGGAGGGACGGCCGCAGCTCCGCTGGCTTCGGTGGGGAACCGCAGCCCCTGCTGCCGCCGGCCCTATAGATCCTGCTGCCCTATAGATCCCGTTGCCCTATAGATACAGTGACCCATATATCCAGTGACCTGCATGTTTAGCAATCCTATATATCTAACAACAACCCTATATATCCAGCAACCCTACATAATCAGCAATCTATATATCCTGCAATCTTATATATTCAACAACCCTATATATCCAGCAGCCCTATAGATCCAACAACCCTATATAATCAGCAACCCTATATATCCAGCAGCCCTATATAATCAGCGATCTTATACATCCAGCAACCTGCACATCCAGTAACCTCATATATCCAGCAACACGTTATATCCAGCAACTTACATGTTCTACAATCCCATATATCCAGCAGACCTATATATCCAGCAACGCTGAACACTCAGCAACCCCAAATACTCAAGTCCTATATACCCTATATATCCAGCGACCTATATGTCCAACAATCCTATATAGCCAGCAGTCTATATATCCAGCAACCCTACACATACACTGCTAGAGCAGTCTATATATCCAGCAGCCCTATATAATCAGCAATCTTATACATCCAACAACAGCCTTATATATCCAGTAACCCTATATATCTAGCAACTCATTATAACCAGGAACTTATATATTCTGCAATCCCATATATCCAGCAACCCTATATATCCAGCGACCTATACATCCATCCCTATATGGCCAGCAGTCTATATATCCTATAGTCTATATATCTACATTTCAAATTATTACTTTCAACCCCCCCGCTGGGCTGTAAACAAAATGAACTAAAGCCACCCAAAGCCAACAGGGGAACAGGTTTTACATCCCTCGTCCTCCAAAAACACCCGCTGCCCCCCACCGGGGCCCCCCAAATTCCCCCATATAAATATTTTGGGGGTTTATTAAATCCCTTGGCAGGAGCCAAATGGCTGAGCTGCAGAGAACGGAGCAACTCGGTGCATGCAAAGCAGCTTGGAAGACGCCGCTTGGTGTCATCCCGCTGCAAAAAAATGCTCAATTTTATTAAAAGCGCAGAATTTGGGAGCCGGAGGAAAGTGGAGGAAGGCTGGACGGCACTGGCGGGGATGCCGAACCCTTCCCGGTGGCATCTGGGCAGCGGAGGCGGGGGGACGCAACGCCGTGTGCCGGGGCTGCGGTGAGGGCACGGCGGGGTGTTTGGGAGGTCAGCGGGTGCNGCGCCGGTGGAGCCCGGCCAGCCCCGGCACTCGGCTTGTGGTTTTCCTCCTCTGGCAACAGCTCCGGGGATCCTCCGCCGGGATGGCGGGTTGGGGGGCACCGCCGGGGGGAAGCCCCGAGCATCCCTGAGTGCGGGAGACCCTACAATAACAAACCGCCCGGCCGGTGCTGCCGAAGGGCTTTGCCGGGGAAGGAGATGCTGCCGAAATCGCGTGCACCCCCCACCCCGGGGACTGATGCTCCTGGGGGGCACCGCCTCGCCTCGCCGGACCCTGAGAGATGGAAAAAAAACCCCCTCCCGGTCCCAAACCACCGCCATGGTCCCCAGGTACCAGCGGGGGGGATGCCGGAGAGGAGCCGAATGGCACGGATGCCCTAAATCCACGCTCAACGCACCCAAAAATGGAAAATAAAGGAAATTTGGGAAGCCCGAGTGCTGAGTCGGACCCACAACAGCCCCTGGCTCCCCCCCGGCTCCCACCCCAGCCAGGTTACCCACCGCGCCGGCTCGCGGCCCNCCAAGCTGTTTCCATGGCCCCGGCTGACCCCGGCGCTGGGTCTGAGCTGCTCGCTCCTGTCCTCATTTAGCCCGGAGAAAAGCCGGAATAGCGCCGATGCCGAGAGAGCCGAGCTGATTTATGCCACGGGAAGCCCGGCTCTGCTTTACACGAGCCCCAGGAGCACTTTCAGGGACCCCCGTAGCCATAACCCTACTCCGGACGGCGCTGGAGCAATTATTTCACCCCCTTTTCCTTCTCACCGGGATACGACGAGCCAGTTGAACGCGATATAGTCCCGCTCCCGGCTCGTACACCAGCATCCCACCAAAGCTGGGAGCTTCCAAGGGAGATGGCAGATTTTTTTTCCAGGTGGAAAAAAATTTGTTCCCATCTCCAGCCTCCTCGTTTCCTTCAGGAAAATGGTTTTCCCTTTTGGAGGGGCCACAGCAGGGATGCTCGGGGCAGGGATGCTCCAGGAAGGGATGCTCCGGGAGGGAATGCTCAGGGAGGGGATGCTTGGAGCAGGGATATTTGGGATGTGGATGTTCGGGTGAAGATGCTCGGGGTCAGGATGCTCAGAGAAGGGATGTTCGGGTGAAGATGCTTGGGGTTGGGATACTCGGGGAAGGGATGCTCGGAGCAGGAATGTTTGGAGAAGGGATGCTCAGGTGAAGATGCTTGGGGAAGCGGTGTTTGGAGCAGGGATGGTCAGCATCAGGGCCAGGCAAGCAATGCCCCAGCGGACGCTCCCACCGGAGCAGCTTTTGGGAAGCAAGCTGCCGCGGCCAAGCCATGGCGTGCGTTCCCACTACGGTGTGCCTTCCCACCGCGGCGCAGAGCCGAGCCGGGAGCCGCCAGTTGGCGCGGGAAGGGGGAAAGGCTTGGCACGGTGTGGAGCCGCGTCAGGCTGCCGGCTCCGGCTGGGCAGGGAGAGAGCCGAGCTCTTGAAAGGGAAAAGAAGGAGGGGAAAAAAAAAAAAACCAACGCGGTGCTATTTTTGTTTCTTGGAGCGTTTTTTTCCTCAAACACAGCTGGCTCCTCTCGTGCCGGCGCTCGGCTACCAGATTGGCGCTGGGGCCGGCTGGGCAAAGCCAAATCGCCGGCTGGTGGGGAGCGGCGGCTTGGCAGGGAGCAGTGCCTGCTCTGTCTCTGGGGAAGGGGAAGGAAGGAGGGGATGGGGAGGAAGGGGAAGAGGAAGAGGAAGAAGGTGAAGAGGAAGAAGGGGAGGAAGCGGATAGGGAGGAAGGGGAAGAAGGGGAAGAGGAAAGGGAAAAGGAAGAGGTAGAGGAAGGGGAAGAAGGGGAAGCAGGGGAAAGGGAAGGGGAAGAAGGGCATGGGGAAGATGGGGATGGAGAAGGAGATGGGGATGGGGAAGGGGAAAGCGAGGAAGAGGTAGAAGGGGATGGGGAGAAATAGGGAGAAAGGGGAAGAAGGGGAAAAAGGGGATGGGGAAGAAGAGGAAAATGGGAATGGGGAGGAAGGGGAAGAAGGGGAAGAAGGGAAAGAAGGGGAAGAAGGACTCACCTGGGAAGGAATAAGGAAGGGGGAAGCGCGTGGGCCACAGGAGAAAGGCCTAGGGCCTTGCCTCGCCTCTCGCCCAGCCCCAGCCCAGCCGCCCCCGCAGGGCTGGGCCAGATTTCGCAGCCCCGCTGCCAGCGTCCCCCACGGGACCGGGCTTGGTCCCCTCCCGGCCCCCCCGCCCCCCCTGCCGGGGACATTTCCACCCTGCCCGCTTGCTTTGCATTGCAAATCGGGGGGGAAAAGCCAGTTTTTGGGGATTGAGGAGGAAAGCCGCCCCGCACCCATACACTAACCAAACTGCACCCCAATTTTCAAGGCTTTGCCCCCCCTAGTTTGAGCAGGGGGAGTCCCTGCACCCTCCTGGCCCCCAGGTGCAAGTTGGGGATGTGCCACCCAGCACCCATGGGTGCTCAGCTCCCCTCCAGCCCATCCCCGTCCCCTTGTACCTGGGGGATGCCGTGGTTGTCCCCCCCAGACTGGGGGCTCCTCGTGCTGCCGCCGCTGTGCCACACAGCCCGACCTTTCGGCAGAGGAGGAGGAGGAGGAGGAGAACCGTGCGCGCCGCCGCCCTCCTGCCCGGCAAGCGCGGACAAGTCGGCGGCGCGATGGCTGGCGGGCAGGAGCTGGGAGATGAGTGGGAGCCTGGCCCTGCCCCGTCTGGGAGCAGGAAAAACGCCGGCTCTGCCAAACCCGGAGCTGGTTTCACCGCCACGACCCGTCCCCCGTGGGGAAAAGCATCTCGCGCCGGGTGGGAGACGTGACCCCTCTGGATGAAATCCCTTTTCCGAAGGCCGGAGGAAGACGCATGAGGTGGAAAACACATGCCGGCAGCACGGACACCGGCTCAGCATCAGCAAAACCATTTTGCAGCATGCTGTACAAAAAGAAACCCCTTTTTCTCCCCCAAAATTTAAAGCCCCCCCCCCATCCTGGCTGCCTCCCGGGGGCCGGTGCCGCTGAGTCAGCGCTGATGCTGCTGAGTCACCACAGCCACCTCAGCCCTGACGCCAACCGGCTCCGGCGATGAGCTCAGCCGCGGGGGCTTCGGCACCTCCACGCTCACCGGCAGCCACGGCACCGGCACCGCTGGGCCCCAGGGAGCCGCACAGCGAGGCTTTTGCCAGCACCTCTGCCTACATTTTGGGGTCTCACTGGCTTTTCCCCCCCCTGCAACCTCACCCATCCCCAAAACCGCGCCGATCAGCATCGCCTTGAATCCCAAGGCTACCGAAACGTGGCTGCTGGCTGGGCGGGGAAGCCAGCAGCATTCCAGGTCTCCCACCATCCGACCGGTGCCGCAGTCCTCTCTGAAAACACCCCATCATGGACCACCTGCGAGCTGCGACAGCCGCTGCAGCCGCCATCCACATCCTCCGCATCTCGCTCGCCGTAAGAAGAACGGGAATGATAAAAAAAGGGGGAAAAAAAAAATCTAATTTTGCTTTTTTTCCCCCCACTGGGGTCATCAGCACTGTGGGGGATGCGCCGACGCCGCCTCCGGCTTCCCCGGCCCGGTGACGGGGTTGATGACTCACGGGGAAGGAGGGGGGGAAGCGGCGCGTGCACGGGGCCGTCATGTTTGTAAACCTAAAAAAAGCCATGTGCGGGCAGGCAGCGTGCTCCGGTCGGCAGCACCGGCTGCCAGCGGCTGCAGGCGAGGAGCACGGGGATGGGCAAGGGACAGGCAGCTGCTGCCTTCACGCCGGCATCCCAACCGGGGAAGGCTCAGCGAGGTACCCGGCACGGGTGGGAGAAGTCGGCCCCGCTGCAAGGGCTTGTGTTGAGACGGCTTTAATTGGCGTGGCTTTAAGTGCAAGGGCTTTAAATGCAATGGCGTTAAGTGCAACAGCTTAAATGCAGCGGTGTTAGATGCAACGGCTTTAAATGCAACGGCTTTAAATATGACGGCGTTGTATGCGACGGCGTTAAGTGCAACACCAGCTGGGGCTTCTAAGAGGCTCAGGGTCTTTAAAGCCCCTCGCCCTGTTGCTGCTCATCCCCCTCCTGCACCCCATCGCCTTCCAGTACAGCGTTTGCAACAGGCCGCAGCTCCTGGGATGCTCCTCCACCCATTTCAGCCAGGCTGGGAAGTGGGGGACTGTGGTGACCGGGGCCGTGCCACCAGCAGTCACCAGCTCTGCGGTGACGAACCCTCCAGCCATTACACAGCATCCCCCAGCCTCCGCGCTGACGACTGCAGCAATTACAACTTGCTCCGATCCTTTTTTTTTTTTTTTTTTTACAGCATTTTCAGGGCTTGGGGTGGTTCGGGGTTTTTTTTTCCCCTCGTTTGGCTGCGATGGAAATTGCAGGCTCAGGAGCTCACGGTCCCCAGCTCCCCCATTCGACAGCAAAATCTCATTTAATCAAAAGATGCGGTGACTGGATGTGCAGAAGCACTTCTTTTTTTTTTTTTTCCCCCTTAAGAACTGCCATTTTAGCTGTAGCAAACAAACACGCCGCATTGTCCCCGCGACACGACTCCCTCCGATGAGACGGCAGAACCCTGCCCACAAATCCCCGCTGCCCGCATGCTGCCGGCCCTGTCCCGCCACCGCCGAGCATCCCAGTTCCCGGGGAAAGGGGGTTTTGGCCCCAGGAGAGAGGAGAAAATTGGGGTCGAGCTCAGTTTGTGGGGCTGGCAGCAGAGTGGCGGGCAGATGTAGAGCGGGGACGGAGCTGATCACAGCTGTTTCACCTCCAGCCTCTTCCCGTTTCATTTCATCTCCCCTTGGATGCCGGCCCGGGGAGGTGGGGGATAAAAAAAAAGCTCTTTCATCCTCAAAAATGGTCTGGCACCCTCTTGCACCAAGCTTAAAACAGCGAGATTAAAGAGCTGGCAGAGGAGGGGAGAGGGGGGACCGGTACCCAGGAGGGCTGGGTTTGGGGTGCATCATGCTCACCCCAGCCCGCACCCCAAGCCGTGGTGGGGACAGCGAGGGGACGGTGGGCTTCGGCACTGGTCCCTTCGCTGCCGTCCCGTTAGAAAGGCTCCCTGTGCCCACGTGGAGCGAGGGACACGGCGGGGACCCCGGCACACGCGGGCAGGGAATGGGGACCCCGTTGCCATAGGGATGGGGACCAGGGATGCCGGCACATGCAGACAGGGGACCAAGGACCCCAGTGTCATAGGGACAAGGACAAGGGAGGCCAGCACACACAGGTAGGGCGCTGGGGACCCTGATGGCACGGGGCTGGGGACTAGGGACCCCTACACATGCAGGGAGGGTAGTGGGGACCCCAATGCTGCAGAAACAAGGAGCAGGGACCCCACCATGCACAGGCAGGGGACAAGGGACACCATTGCCATAGGGATGGGGACACTAGCGCACACGAGCAGGGGACCAAGGACCCCGATGCAGTGGGGATGGGGACTGGGGAACTCCAGCACACGTAGGCAGGGGGTTGGGAACCCCAATGCTATGGGGACAGGGACACACAATGCCATAGGGACAGGGGACCCTGGCACGCAGAGGCAGGGGACTGAGGACCCCAATGCCACGTGGATGGGGACCAGGGACCCTGGCACGCGCAGGCAAGAATCCAAATATCCCAGTGCCACAGAGACATGGACGAGGGACCCCAGCACATGCACAGTGCCACAGGGATGAAGACCAGGGAACCCAGCACACGTGGGCAGGGGACGGAGGACCCTGATGCCATGGGGACAGGCACCGGGGACCCCAGCACATGCACGCAGGGGACAGACAACCCTGATGCCATGGGGACAGGCACCGGGGACCCCAGCACATGCACGCAGGGGACGGAGGACCCTGATGCCATGGGGACAGGCACCGGGGACCCCAGCACATGCACGCAGGGGACGGAGGACCCTGATGCCATGGGGACAGGCACCGGGGACCCCAGCACATGCACGCAGGGGACGGAGGACCCTGATGCCATGGGGACAGGCACCGGGGACCCCAGCACATGCACGCAGGGGACGGAGGACCCTGATGCCATGGGGACAGGCACCGGGGACCCCAGCACATGCACGCAGGGGACGGAGGACCCTGATGCCATGGGGACAGGCACCGGGGACCCCAGCACATGCACGCAGGGGACGGAGGACCCTGATGCCATGGGGACAGGCACCGGGGACCCCAGCACATGCACGCAGGGGACGGAGGACCCTGATGCCATGGGGACAGGCACCGGGGACCCCAGCACATGCACGCAGGGGACGGAGGACCCTGATGCCATGGGGACAGGCACCGGGGACCCCAGCACATGCACGCAGGGGACGGAGGACCCTGATGCCATGGGGACAGGCACCGGGGACCCCAGCACATGCACGCAGGGGACGGAGGACCCTGATGCCATGGGGACAGGCACCGGCGACCCCAGCACATGCACGCAGGGGACGGACGACCCTGATGCCATGGGGACAGGCACCGGGGACCCCAGCACATGCACGCAGGGGACGGAGGACCCTGATGCCATGGGGACAGGCACCGGCGACCCCAGCACATGCACGCAGGGGACGGAGGACCCTGATGCCATGGGGACAGGCACCGGGGACCCCAGGACATGCACGCAGGGGACTGGGGACCCCAGTACCGTGGGGACAGCTCAATCCCAGCGTGCCAGCGCCGGGGACACGCCAGGAAAGGCTTTTTGGGACACAGACCCGCAGCACAACCACGCGTCCCAGAGGCACCGCGCCACCGCTTCGCCGTCCCCGTCGCCAGCGGGGCCAGTAAAGCCCCACTAGGGAAGGCCAAAGTAGGGGGGGGACATTTTGCTTTCCCAAGGTCCCATCGGCTCCTCCTCCGGGCCACCTCTCCCCTTAATTACCTGCGATAAAGGGTCCAGGTCGGTAATCCGAAAAACAAACCTCGTCACAGTTAATTAGGTGCCAAAGGCCAAGAGCGGGGCTTATTTATGGGGCCACCGTAACAACCTGCGAGGACTCTGCTCCGGCGCTGCCTGTCCCTCCCCAGCATGATGCAACCTGGGGGCCGCATCGGCGCTCGCCACATCCCACCACCCCGTGGTACCCGGCACCCCGGCACCTATGAAGGGATCTTATTTTGCAAAGCATCCGCGGATCCGGAGGCGGCTCCGGCGTTGGCGGGCGCACGCGCCGGCGCATCCCGGGTGCGAGATCTGAAGCATCCCCGTCCCTCGAAAACACGTGGTGCCGAAGCCGCTCACCGCGGACTCAAAACTTCGGGGCGGCCGCGCGTTACGGCACGCTTTCCCTGACCTCAGGGACGTCCCCCGGTGCCACCGGCATCCGCAGCCGGTGGGATCCTACCCGCCGCCAAACCACGCCGCTCTTGGCGCCGGGATAACCCAAACGGTTAGCGGATGGCAAATGAGACCCCCCCTGAGGAGGACAAGCCGCCTTTTCTCCCCGCTTCCATCCTACCCCCTCAGTTTATTCCCGGCGTGACGAAAAACAGGGGGCCGACCTCGCCGGACCCCACGTCCTCGTCACGGCGAGGGATGACAGCTGCCAGCGGCCGGGTTACGTCAGGGTGACGTCACGCCAGGGGAGCCTCATCCCCCTCGTTAGCATCCCCCGCCGTACCTCTGAGCTCAGCATATTTAGGGGATGAGGGGAGAGGATGAATAAAAATTGTAATTTTTAAAAAAAAAAGAGGAAAAGCAATGGGGTG
>WAAD01020604.1:281888-303713 GCA_013389945.1 Fregata magnificens
GGGGAGGGGAGGGAACAGCCGCGGAAGCGGCGGCTGGAGGCGCGCGCAGTGCTGGGGGGATATGGTAATTTATGCAAATGTGACTCCGCCCACGGCATGTTCCGGCAGCGCTGGAGGGGGGACGGGGCAGAGCACCAACACGGGGGCGGGGCACCAACACAGGGGCGGGGCCACCAGTATGGGGTCGGGGGCACCAGTATGGGGTCAGGGGCACCAATGTGGGGTCAAGGGCACCAGTGTGGGGTCAAGGGCACCAGTGTGACCTTGGGGGCACCAGCACGGGGTTGGGGACACCGTCATGAGGTCAAGGGCGTCAACACAGGGCTGGGGCCATCAGCATGGGGTTGGGGGCATCAGTGGGATGTGGGAGGCACCATGTGGGGTCAGGGGCACCAGCACGAGGTCAAGGGCATCAACACGGGGTCAGGGGCCCCAACAGGACATTGGGGGCACCAACGTGAGGTCAAGGACACCAACATGGGGTCAAGGGCATCAACGCAGGGTTGGAGGCAACAGCATGGGGTCAAGGACATTGTCATAAGGTTGGAGGCATCAGCATGGGGTTGGGGACAACACCATGGCGTCAGGGGCATCAACATGAGGTCAAGGGTGTCAACATGGGGGCAGGGGCACCAACATGAGGTCAAGGGCATCAACATGGGGTCAAGGGCATCGACACGGGGTTGGAGGCAACAACGTGGGGTCAAGGACATTGTCATAGGGTTGGAAGCATCGGCATGGGGTCAGGGGCGACACCATGGGGTCAGGGGCATCAATGTGACATTGGAGGCACCAACATGGGGGCAGGGGCATCAACATGGGGGCAGGGACACCAACACGACATTGGGGGCACCAACGTGAGGTCAAGGACACCAACATGGGGTCAAGGGCATCGACACGGGGTTGGAGGCATCAACATGGCATCAAGGGCATTGTCACAGGGTTGGAGGCATCAGCATGGGGTTGGGGGCCACAACAGGGGGTCAAGGGCATTGACGTGGTGTTGAGGGCACCAAGGCAGGGTCGAGGGCATCAGCATGACATCAGGGGCACCACCATGAGGTCAGGGCTCCCCCACCCCTCCCCCCGTTACCCTCAGCACCCCCCCAAGCCCTCCCACCCCCCAACACCCCAAAATCTCCTGGAAAAGGGGCAGAGCCTGGAGAAAAGGCTTTAATGCACAATGGGCGGTGGGGAGGAGCAGCGGGGACCGAGGAGGAGCGGGGCGTCCCGGCCCTGGAGCGGGGGGCCACCGCGGGGTGGGGAGGGGGCTTAGAAGCATTTTCGGTGGACAATGGAAGGTCCAGCCTCGTCGTACTCAGGTTTGCTGATCCACATCTGCTGGAAGGTGGAGAGGGACGCCAGGATGGAGCCTCCGATCCACACCGAGTACTTCCGCTCCGGCGGGGCGATGATCTGCCGAGATACGAGCCATCAGGATGTACCCCTTGACCCTCCCGCCCCCCCGAACCTACACTGGGAGAGGATTTAGGGTGTTGGTGGCCACGGTTTGCCCCCACCACCACCTACTTTGATCTTCATGGTGCTGGGAGCCAGCGCCGTGATTTCCTTCTGCATGCGGTCGGCGATGCCGGGGTACATGGTGGTGCCGCCGGACAACACATTGTTGGCGTAGAGGTCCTTGCGGATGTCAATGTCGCACTTCATGATGGAGTTGTAGGTCGTCTCGTGGATGCCGGCTGACTCCATGCCTGAGGTGGAAGGGGGCTGTCAGCACCCTGACCCCCACCCATGCCTCCTCAGGGCTCCCCAAAAGAGCCACGGGGTCACCCATGGGTTTGTCCCCCCATTTGGGATGCAATGCACTTGGGGGAGCCCCAAAACGCCTCTGCAGGGCACCCATGGGAGCTGGTTGCCGGCTGGTGGGCTGGTGGGGATGGGGGCAACCACCTTAGGGGACAGCCAGGACAACGCGGGGTGGGCTCACCGATGAAGGAGGGTTGGAAGAGGGTCTCAGGGCAGCGGAAACGCTCATTCCCGATGGTGATGACCTGCCCATCGGGGAGCTCATAGCTCTTCTCCAGCGAGGAGGAGGAGGCGGCTGTGGCCATCTCGTTCTCAAAGTCAAGGGCCACGTAGCAGAGCTTCTCCTTGATGTCACGCACGATTTCCCGCTCGGCTACGGGAGACGATGGCGAACAGGCTCAACCCGGTGCTGCGGCGGCACTGTGGGATCCCCCGTCACCCCGTACCCCCCTCCCCAGCCCTGTACCGGTGGTGACGAAGGAGTAGCCCCTCTCGGTGAGGATCTTCATGAGGTAGTCAGTGAGGTCACGGCCGGCCAAATCGAGACGCATGATGGCATGGGGCAGAGCGTAGCCCTCGTAGATGGGCACGTTGTGGGTGACGCCGTCCCCGGAGTCAAGGACAATGCCTGGAAAGGGAGAAGGAAGGTGAGGGAGGGGACTTGAAGCCGGCTTAATCCCTTCCCCATCACGGATGGTCCCCAGGCGGTGGATGCCGCGTGTCGTACTCACCGGTCGTGCGGCCGGAGGCGTAGAGGGAGAGGACGGCTTGGATGGCGACGTACATGGCGGGGACATTAAAGGTTTCGAACATGATCTTGGGAGGGAGAGCGAGAGGGGCAGCGGGTTAGGAGGGAGCACAGGGGTCCCCAGTGGCATCGCACCCCAACCCACGGGGGCCGTGCCTTCCTGGAGAGACGGGGTCAGTGCATCGCATGGAAAAACAAGCGGATCATTGCATTGCACGGAAAAATAGGTGGATCGTTGCATTGCATGGAAAAATAGGCGGATCATTGCATTGCACAGACATGTGGGTCAACGGATTGGACAGAACAACACATGGATCGCTGCGTTGCACTGAAAAACACGTGGGTCAGTGCGTTGCATGGAAACGTGAGTCATTGCATTGCACAGAAAACCACGTGGGTCTGTTCATCGCATGGAAAAAAACGTGGGTCAGCGCATCGCATGGCAAACCCTGCAGCTCCACGCGCTGCAGAGAAACCTGTGGGTCCACGTGAGCACGCCGCCGAGAGCTCTGCCCTTACTAAAGCACCAAGATTCACCCCACCGCCTGCTCCTCCCTGCCGCGCCGGCCCCTCCTGGCTCGCTAAACCCCCGAATCCTCCAGCCCTTCCCGTGGTTTCAGAGTGTCCGTCTCCATCTGCGGGGGTCCCGCAGCACCTTACCTGGGTCATCTTCTCCCGGTTGGCCTTCGGGTTGAGGGGTGCCTCGGTGAGCAGGGTCGGGTGCTCCTCGGGGGCCACGCGCAGCTCGTTGTAGAAGGAGTGGTGCCAGATCTAAGGCGGGCAAAGGAGGACTGGGGTCTTACCCCAAACCGAAGCCGGGGCCAGCACCCACTCCCCGGCCTGGGGTGGCCCAGGGCGGGTCTCACCTTCTCCATGTCATCCCAGTTGGTGATGATGCCGTGCTCGATGGGGTACTTGAGCGTGAGGATACCCCTCTTGCTCTGCGCCTCGTCGCCCACGTAGCTGTCTTTCTGCCCCATGCCTACCATGACGCCCTAATGCCAGCGAGAGAGATGGCCTCATTAGCCTCATTTTGGTGATTAAAGCAGGGTGGGGAGGTGGCTGGGGGCTGCCGCTCGCCCCCGCTGGGTACCCACCTGGTGCCGGGGCCGCCCCACGATGGAGGGGAAGACGGCGCGGGGGGCATCGTCGCCGGCAAAGCCGGCTTTGCAGAGGCCGGAGCCGTTGTCGCAGACCAGGGCGGTGGTCTCCTCCTCGCACATGGTGGGGCTGGGAGCGGTTGGCGTTCGGGGGACCTGGGGGAAAAGCTGGGGCAAGGGGGGAAAACAGCGTTAAAGGGTGGGTGGGGGAGAGGGTTACGCTGCACCATGACGTCCGGCTTTGGGTGTTGGAAGGGTTGGAGTCCTTGGGGATGTGCAGCCCCGCAAAATCCTCCATGGGCTGTGCCGAGGGGCGGCCGCTGGGTCCGGCCCTGGTGCGGCAATGCTGGGGGTGGGGTGATGCTCATCCTCCATGGGTGCTGCTCCATGCCGATGCTGCTTCTCCATTCTTCGCCAGCCGGTGCCCAAAATGGGTGCCAAAGCCTCCTGCCCGCGCTTGCCTGGCAGCAGCATTCCCCGGGCAGCTCCGCTGTCACCGTCCCTGGCCAGTGCCCCCCGAGCGGGCAGGGGGAAGGCAGGCGATGCCCCCTCATCCGGTCCCATCTTGGCAGCCCCTTGGCTACTCTGCCCTCACATCCTTTCCCAAAAATGGGAAAAAAAAATAGCCCTTCCCGGGGGGTGCCCCCTCCACTGGCAGATGCGCTCCCGAATCTGGAGGGAAGCAGGCAAAAACCTCGCAGGAGCCCAAAAAGAAAAACCACAAAATCGCAGGGATTTCTGGAAGAGCACGACCCGCTTTGGTCGCAGCCCAGCTCTCATCGCCTCCACGAAAGCCCCCGGCTGCCGGGTCGTGCCAGGGTTGGCACCCCCCCTGTGCCGTGCAAACCGAGTTGGGGCCACCCCATAAATGCTGGGGCACCCGAAAACCCCCCGGGGTGCTTTTCCTTCCAGCTCTACTGCAAGCAAAGGGGAAACCAGGGCTGGGCAGTACTCACTGCGGACGCGAGAGCTCCTTTCCTCTGGGACCGAGTCCCGATGCGCCTTTGGTATAAATACCAGCGAGCCCGTGAAACCTCAGAGGCGGATCCTCTCTAAACAAAGACCCTAAATAGGCTAAATGATGGTGTGTTAGCCATATGGCCATATAAGGTGTTTTATTTCATTAAATTGACCTTGGACTGATGGTAGGACCCAGCACAGTTAATTATTGTAAGAAAAATGTATGTGGGGATGCTTGGGAGGCAACATCCCATTTGTGAGTCTGTTCCTTTTATGCTCCGCTCCGATAAACAAGTGAGACACAAGTCCTTATAAGCGACGGTCTCGGCAAAAAGGAGGTGGAAGCATCTCTGGTTCCCGGGGAGAGCGTGGAGAAACCCCACCCGGGTGGAGGTGGGTGTCGGGGCTCTGCTGTGGGGGACACCCCGGAGCTGGGATGGGAATTTTGCATCGCTGAGACACTGGAAATGCACCGGGTTGGTGCATCGCTTCCTCCCGGCCTCAGTTCCCCCCGTGTCCCCAGCATCTGGCACCTTTGGGATGTCTCTCCCTGGGGTTTTCTCTCTCTGCCCCTGTTTTTGGGCTTTTGGTGCCCCAAAGCCCCTCATCCCCCAAATCCTCAGCTTGAGCAGGGCCAGGACTGGTGGGTCCAAAGCCCAGCCCTGTGTCACGGATGCACCCAGCTCTCACCCTCTCCCCAGGAGGATTTTGGAGGCAGGATGAGCCTGGATCCCCCAAGGGGTGATGCGGGTGCTGGCCCCTGGCCCCCCGTCCGAATGCAGCACGGGGGGGCTGGAGCCACCCCCAGCCCTGCCGGTGCAGCCTTGGCAGGAGGCGTGCGGAGCCGCAGCAGCCCGTGGCCCTCGCAGAGGCCAACCAGCAGCTGCCAAACTCCCAGCTGCCTTTTTAAGGTCAACGGTCCCGTACCAGGGACTCTCCCCAAGCACCCAGGGCAGGGGGGAAGCAGGAGAGATGCCCTGGAGCCACTACCCAGAGCTACGGGGACTCAGGTTGCAGGCAGGGAAACTGAGGCATGGGGTGCCTGGGCTGCCTCCTGCTTTGCTTTGTGGGGTCCCAAGCTGTGCTCAGGGCAGGGACATCAAGGTACCGGCGCAGCAATAAGGACGAAGAGCTGCAGGGTCCCACCACCACCAGAAGGGACCCAAGAGTCCTGGTGTTCCCCCCGGCCCTGGAGAGAGGAAGTGGACTCCGGGCTGTCACCCCATGGGGCAGGACAGGGCCACAGTGTCTCCCTGGCACCACCAGCCTGCTCGCACCTCCAACAACGTCCCCAGTCAGTGGCTCTACCCCGGTTATCCCTCTTCCTCCGGGAAAACCTCAGCACATGGGGGCTGGATTTGTCCCCTCGGTCCCCTGGCCATGCACTTGTTGGTGTCCCCACTGCACGCGCCGAACCCCAGAGACCTGCTGCTGCCTCACATCCCAGCCTGGTTCCCTCGGTCCGCTGCCAAATATGAGGTCACCGAGGCAAAAGGTTGCCATATATGACATGCTGGGGGAGGGGAGGGGAATTAACCCCAAACCCAGCAGATGGTAGGGAAAAAAAAAAGGGGGGTTAGATGGACACAGCGGCCCATGCCGGTGCTGAGAGAGGCCCGCGCGGAGGGAGCACGGCCATGCCGGGATGCTGCGTGGAGCCGGCGGCAGGACCCCATCCCACCCCAGGGTGGGGGGGACCATGCCCAAAGCCACAGAGACATCCCTGAACCCTGGGCTGGTGCAAACTGCGGGGTATCAACCCAAGACCCCGCTCTGTAGCACCAAGTCACATTGCGTTTCTATCCCTGGTATTTGCCTGGGGACAGGCAGGTCAGCTCCAAGCTCCCCGTCCCCGCAGGATCCCCAAACTGCCCTGACCCACAGCACTGCAGCCAGCCAGGACAGGAAGCCTCGGCACAGCCAGTTTGAAGCTGGGACCGCAGCAGCTAAGCCCCGAGCCGGAGCAGGCGCGCAGCCTAAAAAGGAAAGGTTCGGCCACCGCAGCCAATCCAGCTGCCAGCTCTGCCGGCGCTCGGCGGCCGTGGGGAGGGTGGCCAGCGGCCCTGGGATGCTCGCAGGAACGCCAAGCATCCCACGACACAGGCAAGGCTGGCCTGGGCTGGGATGAACGCGGGACAAGGAGGGGGGGTGCAATCCCTGGTGTGCCGTGGGATTTCAAAACTCCCGGCACGCAGGCCAACCCTCGGCACCTCTGCATAAGGGTAACGTTTGCGCTTTAAACCTCTCAGGCTGCCACTGAGGATGGACAAACCGGTGATGAGAGCTCCAGCAGGGATTTGGGTCTGCAGGAAACCCCCCCAAAATCACATTGAGGGGTGTTTCCACATTGTTGCGGAAAATCAATCATTCCTGCAAAGCATAGTTCCTTTATGGTTCAGCTCCTACCAAATTCAACCCCCCCTTTTGAGCGATTTTAAGGTATAACAATCACATCTGGTGCAGCTGGACAGACAGGGTGATTTAGTGGGACACAGGCCGTACTGCCAGGATATCAGCATTCATCCCGATGCACAAACTGATGACTCAGTGACTTTAAGTGAAAAAATGTGATTAAAAAGCTGCCAGCTCAGAGAGCAGGGGCAGGCACGAGGCAGCAGCTGGCCCCTGACATGAGAAACACAGCCCTTGCGTATGGCCGCGCTGCGAAGTATTTTAAAAATTCTCCACAAGGGTTTATCGGTCACTGGGACGACTTACGAACAAAGCAGTGATTTGCCACCAGCTCCTCTCCCTGGCTGGTGCTCTCTGCTTGATGCTGAGGTCAGCTGGGACCCGAGACCTTCAGGGATGGGGAGCTGAGATAAATTCATTGTGATGTTCACTACGAATTTGTAGGAATCGCTGCTTTGCAAGATGGGCTTTCACACCTCGTGTCCCCACGATGCTCTAGGGGAGCCATCAGGGTGAAGAGCAGACTGCTCCATTCTGCGTAGAGCTGTGGGATGAACACCCCTACACCGAGGCTGCAAAACCCAACCCTGAGCACAGTTTAAATAAATTAGGTCTGTAAGTTAGTTCCCACAGATGCCCTGAAGTCCCCTTGCTTCCCTCCCACTGCTGGGGGTAGCCTACTTCCCAAACTGACTGTGAAAATGATGGCAGCAGCAGTTTGTCACGCAGGAGTCAAGGAGGCGGCTGTTGTAAATAAACACAACCCCTAAATACATCGATTCCCTCCCCACTCTCAGCCACGCCAGACCCCTCCAACCCACTGAGTTAGCTCAAAGAAAACAAGTGGCAAAAGAAACCCAGCTGAGATAATACAATCCAGCTGTGTTAAACTGTACACCAAAGAATTTTGTATGTAGAAGTACAAGGACATGACATACAGAACACGTATGTATGCATGCCAGGTGGGAAGGCAACTCCAGCCTTCTTCCCCTCCCTGTACAGCCATGTGCTGATCATCACAGCATCCTGCCAGAGGATGTGGAGATGTTCTGGATCACGCTCAGCCCTTTGAGGCCAGATGCCTTCCACCTTTCAATACTGCTTCTTCCCTTTCAACGCCAGCAGACGCGAGGCCACGCTCAGCACAGGGAAGGAAAATCGCTGCTTGGTGTCCAACAAGAGTAATTCGGAGGAGGTCCCCGGCTGGCATACTGCATAACGGCGACGTCACAGAGCGCTTGTTTTTGGCAAGGACGGACTTCGTACTGCTTTGAGAAGTGCAGAGGCAAATTGGGGGCGGTGATCTTTGAGGATCGAAGCGGAACAAGCTGCTGGAGTCCCATCTCAGGGAGCCGATGGCCTTGCAGAGCCCTCACACAGCAGCACTGCAGCCAAGAGACCGAGAGCCTCCTCCACAGTAACACCAGCAACAAGCCGAACCTGAGCCTTTGCCGGGCAGCCCAAGGGCCAGAGCGAATCCCCCATCCAGGAAAAGGAATAAAGTAATGAGACACCCCTCCCCACTGCTGGAATGAAGCAGCTTGTGCAAAACAGTATTGCATCCAGGCACCTTCTCCCCTGAAATGCTGAAATAGGGGTTCCCAAAGGAGGTTGGGCCCCTGCTTACCTCACCGGGCAAAAACCTGAGTACCAGCAAGCAGGACTCGCTCCGACTCAGTGGTGATAAGCTCTTGCATGGGGTGAGAGGGGTTAGGAAGGTTTAATCTTAAACTATAGCAAAGACTCATCTACTCCAGCCAGCTGCACTGAGACCACAGCAACCCAGAGAGAGAGGCAAAACAAAGCATGGGTTAATTTGGGGAAGTCTTCCTTTGGAAAGCACTTGAGGAGGTTTCCACACCTCAGGGTTGCAGTGAACCGCAGGAAAGCTCCCCCCAAGAAGCTTTTCAGGCCATAGATTAGAGTATTAAATAATTGCTTCAGTGCTAGTTTCTGTCTTTGAATTTCCAGTTAGCTTTTCCCCACACCTCAGCACCACTTTGCCAGCCTGACGCCAGGCACTGAGGTTTCACATGCTCCCACTGAGGTCAGGGTACCGATTTCACCGCGATTATTGGGGGAGGAAGGGGAAGGATCACTACACGGTAGAAATCATCTGCTACAGGAGGAAAAAAAAATCTCTAGGCCTAGAAGGAAGGTAGATGGTTCTCTGTAAAGGCTTAAGGCAAGAGGCCTATCGGAGATCCATCAGGACCATGTCTCTCTCGACTACTGACACGTGATTGCAGGTCTGGAAGAGAGGGGAAGAGAAAGAGGAGACAGGGGGTTATTCAGACATTCCCACAGCTCAGGTGAGTCTCCTCTACCTCCTGACACAACCTGCACCCAGCGTCCTTCGCAGAACAGCCCCCTCTGACCAGGAACTAGTGCCCTGTCTGATGCCACACAGAGACCATAGCAGGACACAAATACAAGTGTCTCTCTCTCAAATACAAGCCTTTGCTGCTGCCTTGACCTGTTTCTGCAGAGAAGCGCTCTGCGTTGCTCCTCCAACACTTGCTAACAAGTTAGAAAGCTTTTACATCTCAACTCTAGGAAAAGACAAACCCCTGCCAGGCTGACCCTTCTGTCCTGGGTCACAGCCTAGGACCTCGACACAGATATAAATTCAAGTGAAGGGTCCAATATGCCGACTCATGGTCCTACAGCCCCTGCTGCCTCGTGGGTTGACTTACAGTGAAAAGAGGGGGGTCTTTCGAGTGCGGATGGAATCCTTTCTGCCGGCAGGAAGAGATCTCCTCCAAGCCATGCTCTGTCAGCTTGAAAAACCCCGTCCTAGAGCAAATAAACACAAGCTCTGTGTAGCTCAAGCCTCTGCAAATAGAAGCACCTCCTGTGTCTGAAGGAGCACGCTTGAGTCTGCTCATCTCAAGCAAGAGCAGAGATGCATGCTGTGGGAAGCTCCTCTGCTTGGGACACGCCTCTCCCCAGCTCTGCGGCTGCAGACCGGTCTCCTTTCCTGGGTGGGCAACCACAGCCCAGATACGAGCCCCTGAACCAGTTCAGAAGAGCTGTCGAATCACGCATGCTCTTCCAGCCTCTTTTGGTAAAACTTTCATTGTGTGACTTGACATTTTATTCCACACCAGGAATCCGAGAGAGAAAGGGTCGTGGTAAAAAGCCTTTCAATACCTTCTGAAGGGGCTGGACCTCCTGCCCAACCTTTTGTTTGGGCAGCACAGGCAGAGGGAAAGGCCTTACCTACCCCACACCCATACTTACTCCTGGTATTTCGGAGAACACACAATAGCAATGGACTCTGGCAACATCATCTGGTAGGAGCAGTGCGTGTGCAGGTCGACGCTGGAGAGGAAGGCTGTCTGCGTGGGGTGAGTCTGAAACACAGGGCAACATAAAAGACACGAAGTTACAGCAGGGTCGGAGGACTAGTCCAAAGGGACTGCCTCTGCCAAGAGAAGGTTGTAACAGAGAAGAAACACGGCTCCTTGGATGGCACAGAGGACATGCTTGCACACTGAAAATGGTTTTGGATTGCCCCAAAACATCTGCTCCTCTTTCTATTTGGAATAAGTACAGGAGAAGCTCTACATTTCTGGCTATATCCCACGGAAAGTCACACTTTAAGGCACAACATTGTCCTCGCTTTCATGCGTGCGTCCCTGCAGGGCACTTCACACATTTCTGAAGTGCAGCTACCCCTGGGGCACAGCATCACCAGGCACATAACATACTGCCAAGGCACTTCCAGATATCACATTCCACCAAGATGGCCAAGGGTTGTACGATCACAGACAACCACCACCTTACCCAACTCCAGCTGACAGCCAGATTTCACAGCCTAACTCTTGCTGGAAGGTCTTTCCCCTTTCGCTTGTTAGGTTTTTGTTGCCAAGACCAGCAGAAAGGTCAAATGGATTCTTAAGGGTCCCTGGATGTTGCAGGGCCATCACTGAAGAGTTAACACCAAAAGCAGACACCCTGCACATATCAGGCACACGCAGCAGGCATTTATTTGTTAAAGCCTGCAAGGCAGCTGCTGCTTTCGAGAGATTACTCAGCAGCACCAAACATTTTGCTTGGCACTGATCCGACTGCCAAAGGCTCTGCGGGGACAGGCAGCAGGGCAGCGCTGAAGCCAGCGGAGGAATCTGGAACTGGCACATCCCGCGGCAGAGCAGCACACAGCTGTCTGCGAAAAGCAGTGCTATTACGGGGATGCATCACAGGAGGGGCCCTGCGCTGATGGCAGGAGCTCGGGATGCCCCGACAGTGCCTCTGGAGTCAGCTTTTAGCTGGATGAAACATGAACTTCCTGCCCAATATCCCACTCTCAAAGGGCCTGATGCTTTAGAAAGGGACCCCAACTTAAAACAGGCCTGGATTCCTCCAGCAACATGAGTAGTGACTGAGACTGCTCCATGCCATCTTCTCCAGTAAATTCTCCTCTGCCAGCCCTGCTCCACACACCCCTTTCCCTCCTAGCTGAATGCAAGACCAGTTGGGAAGCGAAACAGGATGAGACACTCACATGGATCCAGCCTAGTGTAACGAGGCCATGCTGATCCTGGATCACAAAGAGCTCTTCCTCGTTCTCCGTGTTGCAATAATCGGGGCCTCCATACTGCTTGGGAACGATGACGTGGGTTATCGTGAACTCATTCCTCATCTGCAAGGCAGCATAGGGAGGCTGTTACCCACCGGACACCCCCCAAGCAGGAAACACTGCTGCCGCCCACTGGTGCAAAGGTAATTTCCTAAGCTTTGGGAACACGGTACTTCGGCATTCATCACTCAGGGGCCCAGCCAGGGGAACAGCAGGTCTGGAAACAAGCCCACAGATGCACCTACCATACATTTACAGGTCACAGAAATGGTAACTGCAAGTTACTGACAACAGAGTCACAGGATTTTCTGAGTCTGAGCATGACCCACGGCTTTCCATTTCATTTTCCCTGCTGTGCAGAGCACCCACAAGAGCTCAGAGAAGTCCTGGACGCCCACCAAAGTGAATCTCTCCACTCACTAGGAAGTGATGCCTCATAATTAAATAATCACCAAGTGTCTGGAAGCAGCTGGATTGCAGAAAGTTGCTACCTCAAACAACTTAATTTCCAATCAAACTTCTGCAAGCAAAGCAGCCCCAAGCGACTCAGGGGAGACAGGCTGGAGCTGCCAATAGAAACCTGTGCACATAAACTCTCTGGGGGAGAACCGTCTCCAGGCTGTGTTTGCACAGCCTTGTCTTGGTGAGGGTCCTAGTTCACAGCTGGGACACCTCAGTCCTGTTGGTACTAAAAGGAAAAATCACCGGAGCTGCCTGTCACCAGCAATGTGGGAGTGCTTGAAGGAGGTACCCAGCAGGGAGTCTCCAACAGGAGAGAGGAAGCTGGATACCCGTAGGGACTTGGTAGCCAGCACCTCATTCAGTGTGAGGAAATCCTAACGTAAAAGGGAGGAAAAGGAGAGGCAGATCATCCCTAACGCTCACATGAAACCCTAGTCATCAGTGAAACTGCGCTACAGCCCTCCATGGCAAAAATCAGGGTTCTCTAGCCATTTTCAAAGCTATTGCAGACCTTGACAAGAGGCCCCTGCGCCACTTCCAAGGTCTTAATTAGGATTACCACCTTACCAGCTTACCGCAGAGGATCCCACATGTCTCCACACCCCGGACTGTGTTGGCATCAGCCAGCTGGAGGAATTTCTGGCAGAGGTCCCTAGGTACAATGACCTGGCGAAGGACATCCATACTGGCATCTGTGGGGAGAATGAGAGCACAATGACGCTTGGGGATGCTGGAGAAATGTTCCCTCAGGTCACTATCTAAGGGACTAGACTGAGAAAATTCAACCTGGAAACATTAACTGCTCTAACGTCAACCCTTACAACAGCAGCCACAGATAAATGAAGTCACTGTGACACTTCATAAAGGACACTCACTACCTCTTTCAAAACAGGGACACGTAGAAAGAAAGAGACCTTTAGCAGTGTGTCAGAAAACAAGTATTTTGTTAAAAAAAATGAAACCACAAACACTTATAAAATGTCAGTTAAAGTAAGATGTGTCACTGGTCAAGAACCAGTCATTTGGAAGTGTCTGAATCAGTATTTTGGAGCCATATTTGGCAGAAGAGGAGAATTCGGTCAGCCTAGAGAGGTACTAAACCCCAATCTCCAACAAGTATTTGGATCTAGGAAAGCCACATAGGCTGTAGACTCTAGATCAGCAGAGAGACTGGGCTGGAGAAACATGAGGGGCCAATTCCCAAGAGGAGACAGTTCTCCCCAGCCCTGCAAACCTTTACTGGACACCGGGGAGAACATCCGGTGACTTGGAAGGCCAAACCCCCAGAAGGGATGGAGCCATGATCAGATACTTCTAAGAGCTTCCCAGACAAATCAGCTCTTCGGCCATGTTTCGCTCAGCCCCAGCAAGGAAGAAGGGTGCACTGAGAGGTACTAACTGTTTTCCGTGCTCCCCAAAGCACTAGGTTTCAAAGATCTGTCCACAACAGGAGGTTTGGATGAGAGAGTCCCCACTGATGGACTTGCAGGGTGAACTGAAGAGACGGGAACCTTTGGGATTAAATCAGTCGGGGGCTTTTCCACGCCAGGGATGAGGGGTCCGTCCAGAGACTCGGGACTCGGCTCTGGCTTTCCAAATTCCTGCACTATCCTTAGACGTTCCTTCTCCAGCTCCTGTCGTCGAATCATCTCCTCAAAGGCATGAAACTGCTCTTGCTCTGCCTGCTGCTGCTTCATCAGGGCTACCCGATTTCTCTCCTCTTCCAGCTGCTGCTGCAAAGCCAAATTGCGTGCAAATTCCTCTTCCTCCTCCTTCTGCAAGGAGAAATACGCCAAGGGACATCAGCAGACAGGGGAACACTAGCCTGAGGCAGAATATGAAGCCTATGCACTGCAGACCCTCAGCAATCCCAGACGACTTCTAAAAGGTCTGCAAAAAGGTAACCAGCAAACAGCACTCCCTGCAAGGAAGCTTCAGCTTGCAAAACAGAGATCTGCACTTCCACCAGGACAGCCAGCTAGTCCAGGGCAGTAAAACTGCTGCCTTACCCTCCCTCCTCCACAGAAATATAAGTCCAGGTTGATTTCCCTCTATCCTATCTCTAAAAATTGCACTTGTCCGCAGCAAAACTAACTGCAGAGTTTTCTGCTTTGCCCACAGAACCCCAGATCCTTGCCCATGCTGTTACCAGCCACCTGCTGTGTTTCTGGATCATTAGACCTAGACTTCATGTTGGGACAAAGAGAAAAACAACCAAACAACAGTCCCAGCTCAGACTGCCTCCAGGATGCACAATGAAAAGAGATGCAGGGATGCCTACGACAGATTCACCTACGTAATGGCAGCAGAGACATGATCAGGACAGCCCTGTGCTGCAGGTGACGAGGCTGGACCCTGCAAGCTGGGGCTACCCAGACTTCACAGTTCAGAGCACCCAGGGAGCCCTGGAGACCTGCCCTCTACCGAACCCTTTGTGGCTGAGGGTCTTCTGGGGAGCACAGGCCTCCAGTCTCCTCTCACTCACCTTCTGCTCCTTGTACTTAGCATAGTCCTTGGCGTACCTCTTTAACAGCTCCTCCTTGAGCTCTTCAGCTCTGGGGAAGGCTACTTCTTTCAGTTTCTGAAGGGAGGAAACACAGTCATAAGAGTGTGGTAGCCCCAAGGCAAGAAAAACAAGCCCTGAACAGATGCAAGAATCAATGGACACGTAGCACCCAGAGATTACAAACCATCCACTTGCTCACAAGGCAGGAAGGGCAGAGCAGCTCCACCACCACGTGTGGACAGGCTGCAGACAGGCATGTTGTAGTGGGTGGCACAGACAGCACCACCACCAACACTGGGCAAGAGCTTAGGCAGTGTTGTCCTTTGCTTTTCTGGTCAATGTTGAGTACAGGAGCAGTAGCTTCTTGTGGCTGTGAGCAATCTCCAAGGATCCCCTAGCAAATCCCTTGAGGACCACCACATTGAGCATCCAGCCACCACGGAAAAGCCACGTGGTCTTTAAAAAGCAGGGAGTTTAGCAGGAAAGAAAGGACGCACCAGTGCTCAACAGAAGGTAAACTGGACAACCACAGCCAGCCCAGCGCAAGTACAATGGGGTAAGAAGAACCCAAACCATAACTCCCAAGGGGTCAGGACTGCCCGGTCAAGTCAAGGCTTCTCAGCATTTGTGTGGATCACTCATCCCAGAGCCATGGAAACCCAAGGTCGATGACCCCAAAACATTTCCGACAGCAGCCGTTAAAGACTTGGCAATATTACTACTTACTCTCACTGTCTCCCTCTTTTCGGGTATGACAGCAGTTTTGTAATCACGGTGCTGTGGCAGCTTCTCAATGAAGAGCCTGTAAACACAGGAGAGAAACTGCATTTCTGAATCACAGCAGAAAGGGACAAACACAAGACAGTAAGCGGCATTTTGGGGGTATGGATCATTCCCCTCCAGCACTGTCCCCCTTGCTCTGCCACCTCCCTGGGCCCCGTGCTCTCCGCAACCAGGACAGTCATCTGCCTTTCTGCAGAAAACGCTCCATCGTATAACAGCTTTCTGAGCTCTTCATGGCACACAGGAGAACTTGTTCAGTCCCAGGGGAGTACCTCGCACAGGAGATTTTTCTTCCACCTGGACTTTGGAGACTATCCTCAGGATAAATACATTTGTTTTGAACAGAAACATTAATAAGCCAGTCTAAACCACCAAGGATGCTGGCAGCGATTCAGGAAGGTCCTTGGGCACCTGCCTACACCTCTGCGAGCATCCAAGGGGATTGCACACTAGCTCAAGGACTCAGCTGACTCAGTGCTCACACCGTCCTTCTGTACGGGGGAACAAGCAGTTTGTGCAAGAGATAGGGAAATTAACTCAGACCTTGAAAAGAGAAAATTTGCAGGTAAGCTCAAAACAAGTTCACAACATCCCCAGCTGCTGCATCAGGGGCCTTTTGGCTCTGTGGCCCGACCACCCCAGAAGGTCAGGGCAATATTTCAGACAGCAGGGCTGTTTCTGTGCAGACTTCTGGGAGGGAAATCAAGACTGAGCTCAACATCACCCTGCTCCCAGCACGACTACGAACAGGTTAATCTTTGGCTTCTCTACAAACAGGATAACTGTTCACCCCTTCCAGGGAGCTCTGCAGGACACAGTGGTGAAGATGCAGAGAAAGAGTACTGCAAGCACTAGAACAAGGAAAAAAGCCTGCAAACATGGGGCAATTCACTCTGGCTCAGCTCTATGAGGCTCCCCAGGCTTGAGGCATCCCCAAGTTATCTCTGCAAACAAGTCCCCAGCGGCGCACTAGCTGACTGTGTGCTCAGGGTGAACTCACTGCGAGCTTAGCTGGGTCCTTGTCTCCTGCAAGCAGAGCTATGCCTGCTCTGAGTGTCCACAAAGCCTGTGGGCATAACACAAAAAACCCTGCTCTCCTCCGTGGCTCTTTGCTACACACTTCAGCATCCGAAGGAGGATAGTCTCCCCCTCCTTTAGAAAGCGGCCTCCTGCCCAGGCACAAGGAATAAGGGGAGTGAGACTAGACTGTGCCCCAGGGAGCAGCACAAACAAACCAAGCAGAGCCAAGTGGGAGAAACTCAGAGGGGACAGAGCGAGAACGCTCTTCATGCTGAGAAGCCTCTGTGTGCGCAGTAAATAAACACAGCTGCTTCAAAACCTCAGTCCTCTAGGAAAAGGAAGGACTTTTTGCAACCCCAAATGCTCCTGGTTGCCATGGAGAGCGTGAGGATGCTCTCACCAGAGTCTGCAGGATCAGCATAACCACGTCACAGCCCGGAGCCACGGAGAAGCCATTGCTCCATCCGAAACGCCCAGCAAGGTCCCCGCTCCCGGCTGGTGGTTGCGAAGTAGGTCACTGTGTCGAGGAGACAAAACAAGGCTGCGATCATTGCCAACAGCTAGCAGATTAAAATGGAAGGGATTAACTAAGAAGGATTAAGAGCAGATGCTGGCCTGGGGAGGATGGAAAAACCAGCAGAGACAGCTGGGTTTCCACAAGTCAGGAAGGGGGGAAAAAAAGTGGGCAGCAGGACGAGAGGGCGACTCAGGCAGCCAGAGGAAAACTCTGGGGCAAGACCAGACAGCAGCAGGCTGGGGATTGAGGCACAGGAAGAGCAGGAACGGTTCACGTTTCCTATCAACAGCCCAGCTGAGGCTTGGCAAGACCGAAACCTGCGGCTCCCATCACCAGGAGTTTTGGGCTTGTTCAAACCTCCGCCTGCTCCCGAGTCCACTACGAGCAGCAGCTGTTTGGCAGCGAGCAGCCACATCACAGGCTATTTTTAAGCTCTACTACAGCATGCACGCCAAGCCGGCGTCTCTCAAGCCCTTTGCAACACCCCACACAAACCCCCGAACCAATCCTAGCAGCTCACAGCCACGCAGGCAAACCAGGAGCCCAAACACCACAGAAAATTCACGTCTTATTTTTTTCCTTCTTAATTGGCTCTAGCAAAATCAAACTTAGTGTGCCTGATGGCGATTCAAGGAAAACATCCCCTCAGATCAACACAGAAGCAGCTGTTCAAGACGACAAGCAAGCGGATGTCTTACAAGGTGACAAAACACATGTTAAAAGTCCAGCCTGGTTATTCTTAGAGATACCTGTGCCGCCCTCCTGCCTCCCATGAGGAGGGCTGGGCAATGATCTTCATTTCCGCATGGGAAACAGAGGTGCTGGGCAGCCAAACGACCTGCACAAGATCGAGCAGGTGGCCGGAGGCCAAGCAGCGAACTGAGTGCCTCAATGGGAATCTCAGTGTGGATCTGTCTTGAGATTACCCCATGTCTAGACAAGATTGTCTCAAAACCAATGGCTCTCCAAATCAGGTGCCACAACACGGATCTCACTGTGTAATTCAGGCCTTGAGGTCAGCCTTGGGGAGTGCTGTACAGGGAAATAAAGAGAAATCCAGCTTCCTAAAACCACACAGACCACATCTCCCTCCCAAGGACAATGCGCTCGCTCCCACCAAACACACCAAGCTAAGAGCCTCTCACGTGCTTCTCGGAGCTGGAGTCCTCCCCTTCCCGAAGGTGCAGACTGATGTGGAAAGTGCCTGCCCTAGGCCATACACTCTGGCAGGCAGCTGGCCTCTGAGAAAGGACAGCCACAGCACTGACTGCAGATGTGGGCTGAAGCACCAGGGGAAGAATTTGGCCCCCGTTTCTAGAAAGGTGAGAGCAGAGCAAGTCCCATGAGAGGCTCCAATTACCAGCGCCCCGCTCTTGCCTTCTGGATCACACCCTTGGGGAAGGACATCTAGAAAACAATTCATCAAGCCTACCACTTGAGCTACAGCTTCACCTCTTCATTTAAAGAAATGAGATGGTGACTTTAAGTTCAGATCTTCAGACAATCCAGTGCAGAAGCTCATATTCAACAGCATTGGAGAAATCACACCACTGAGGGAAAGTTTGTTCACCGTCCTGGAAGGCCAGCAGCTAGGCTAACAGATATGCCACGAGCATTTGAAAGCAGCTGGAGAGAAAACACGCCAGCAACCAGCATTGCTATAATGAAACAGCAAAGGTGCTTTTAGGTCATTTGTTTAGTTAAAGAGTTTCTCCTTTGACCATGGCTACATAACCAGCCTGGAAACCTTCCCAAGGGTTTTACACTTCCCAGCTCCCTGTGCAGCCTCCCAGGGCACTCGCTACGATGCCCATAAAAGCTCAGGAAGTGCAAGGCGGGAAGAAAAGCTAATCAGAGAAAAATGCATTAGATTTAAGGGACAGGAACCCTGCACACAGGAACAGGGAGAGAAAATGCCCAGGGAGATGTCAACCACATTCTGGATAAGTGGGCAGCATGGGCACAGCAGAGACCACATCAGAGTGGCACTGGGCAAAAGTGGGACGGACAGGCTTTTGGCCAAAAAAACCCTACAGGAACAGGACGCTCCGTGCCACTGGGATATATTCTGAGGATCATGGTTTTCAGCTCTTTAAACACTGACAAGCACAGCTACAGAGAGGCACATGTTTGCTCTGCTCGTACTCTGGGCTGCTCAGTCACGATCCAGACCTGACACCACGTCACCACATTAGCACAGTGTACGCTCCAGCTCGACAGGCACGGCAGTGGGGTTTCAGACCCAAGATGGCTCGTTTCTGGCCAGCCGCAGAGATGACGGCAAGAATATGTGGCTCTGCACTTGTCTACACGGAATGTAGACCCTGCAGCTGGAGACCTGGCAGCTGAAACACCAAACAGGGCCTTGGCTGGGTTTTTATATGATCCCGGGCTTTCTAGAAGGATGCTCAGTACTCAAGAAACTCACCAGTTGATTGGGATCAGGTTCTTTGGACGCAGAACTCTTCCCCATGTCCCTCCTGAGAAGGGCTTGGGTGTACACGTGCGTGTTTGGGAGGGGGGGATTATATTCTGAGATGTAAAACTAAACCTACAACTGGTCTCTGCACCTGAAGGAGGAACTCACTGCCTGCTGTAAAGGGCTGTAGTAACTTAAGTGTAAAGCAGGCCGCTCCTCTAAAGCCGGTTTATTAGAGAGACCACCAACCAGCCTAGATCCTTTCCAGGTAGATACTCGATACCGAGATCCTTGCCCACAGATCCTTGCCAATCCGTACAGTGTCATGGCCAACCTAGCGACAATCGAGGCCAATCTAGCCACTGCAGTGATAAAACACCAGGAAGCTTCGACATACAGGGAGCCAAACCTCGCTCCTGCTGACATTAGTCTCCACCAGCAGAGGGACAGAGGAATGTATGATCAGTCTGGTTTCAAAGAGAACTTTTACAAACCTCCTTCAAAGAGGTGAGCGGCATTTGTGGGCTTGCACCTCACACCTTTATGACATCTCCTGGTCAGTCTAACCAGCTGTAGCCTCACCTCTGTGGTAACTGAAGTTCAAAAGGAGCAGAGCTCTGGACAGAACCCAGTTCTTCCAGCTCAGCAAGGCCTCACGGTGTTTAGACACGCTCAAAATAAGCAACACCAAACCCACAAACCCTTGTATCGACACGGGTTACTCGCAAACGAAGCAACGCTGCTCTTACGTGATGTATTTGTTGTACAAAATAAAGGCATGCTCGATATTGCCTTCCTCTGAGTAAACGGTCGCCATGCGGAGGATTTCCACTCCAGAGCGGTAGTAGCGTCGCGGTGGGACATCCTCGTTCACTTCCACAGCGCTTCCCACCTGGATCAGTCTTCGGACTCGCTCCTCCGGCGGGAGGCTGATGTCGGCGTAGTCGGGCATAATAACATACATCAAAGCGGCCGCGAGGCTGACGAGCTCTGCTGTGGGAGGAAAGTCAAGTGCATCAAAACCAATGTAAACCAGGTAACTCATCCAGTTTCCTCAGGACTGTCTTTCCTCGATAGGAATTGTCCCCCCTCAGCAGAAAAGCATTTAATACACGGGCCAAGTTAGGTCCTCAGAGAGGAATTTGGGAGAAACCCAGCTCTTTTGGGGCACAGTGCTTAGATATTTACCTTTACGACCTAAAAGGCAGCCACAAATACAAGATCATTCCTTGGTAATCGATTTCAAGCTAGGGTTTGACCCACCCAAATCCTACCCAAAGTAGCGCTTCCTTCCCAATTGTCTCTCCACACAACAAAACTAGTGCCCATCACTAGTTTGGGGGGAGATGGCCAAAGCATTTCATTCAGACTCAAGCAGAAGTGGCTTTACATGGGGTTTCAACACTGCAGCCTTCACCGCTTTGCTTACACAGTGGCGAGGACGGAGCTGAAAGCCGTCCTTCGAGCTGCTGCTGCTCAGCAGATCCGTCCCTACCCAACAAGCTTGATCCCAAATTGCTCTTGCCCGGGAAATCCCTCTTCTCCCCCGTGCTGTGGGAGGCATGCCTGTCACCCCAGGAATGCACCTCGACCTGATCCGCACACCTGCCTCCAACAAATCCCTTCTCACCCACAGCCCCATAGCACAAGCCGATAAATTGAAAGCTGAGGAAGCGCCGAGACTGTTTGAGGGGCAGCAAGCCCAGAAACCCTCCACAGCGTTCTTCCCCTACACCAAAAGCAGTTTTCCCCTGGAAAAGCCACCCCGGACCACCGTAAGGGTTAAACTCCCTATGAAATCACAGCGCTGAAGCCAGGGCACCTCGCAAGCCTTCCAGCAACGCAACTGCCACACGCATGACGTCACGATTTACTGCGGCTCCTTCCTAAATGGGAGAAAGGTCCCGAGCTGGGCTAAGCACCGCCTGAGGATCCCAAGCAGCGGAGGAGTTGCCTTTCTGGGGTTAGCTCGGAGCAGAAGCCCCTTTTTAAAGCAGGCAGGCCCACGTTTCTCAGCCTGCATCCTAGAGGAACCTCCACAGGCCTCTTGCTCTAAATAAGGGCTGTGGGATTCGGTCCTGTCAGAGGCTGCCATACCAAAGCCCTCATTTATGGGGTGCGACTGAGCCACAGCCTAGAGTGGGCTTCAGCTTCTGCTGGGGGGTGGGGGTGGATTCAGCCGCTCCCCCAAGCCAGAGCTCTCACCGACCTCCCCAAGCCAAAGCCCCCCTGCCAAGTTCCACAGTCCTCCTCCCCCAGGAGAGAACAGACACCACTCACACACTGTAACTCCCAGTGCCCCCCAGCCCAGAGCTCCCCCTCTAATTCCCACAGCGCCTCTCAAGATAAAAAAAGTGCCCAAACCACCCCCCACCCCGATCTGCTAGACCCCAAACTACAGACCCCCCCCCCCAACCATTGCCCACCAAGAGAGAGGAAGCCCCCCCGCCCCAAATCAGAGCCCTCCACAGCTCCCACAGCCCTTCCCCTGCAAGGGAGAGGAGATGAGCCCCCAGGACCGCCTGTCCCTCCCAGGACTGCCTCCC
>WAAD01020605.1:7118-68941 GCA_013389945.1 Fregata magnificens
CCCCCCGGCCCCCAACCCGAGGTGGCTGCAGGTCCATCCAGCAGTGCCCTCCCCGGAGCCGAGCCTGGCTTAGGGTGGAGGCAGACCTGGTTATCCCCCCCCTCCCCTCCCCGCTCCGCCTTTGCAGCCTTCGGCTCTCCATCCAGCCCTGACTGCAGCAGGAGGGGGATGGGGAGGCGGGCGAGCCCTGCACGCCTGTCAAATTTGTCTGATTTCCCCACCACCACCCTCCCCCCCCAAAAAAAAAAAACCCAAAAAAACCCCAACAACCCTCTTCTCTCGGTCATCCCTGAGGAAAGCTGACAGCTGATGGCACTTGGAGGTGCGGCGGAGGGAGGGGGATGAGCCGTGGTGGGGCTTTGTCCTATTGTGGAGGATGCAGCCCGCGCTGCAGGCTGCTGAGGGGGAAAAAAAAAAATGGCAGTGCTGCTGCCCGTGAGGTTTGCTGGTGGCTTCTGGTTTCTGCCTTCCTTCGAACTGGAGAGATGGCCTGGGGCCGCTGCTAGCTTATCCGCTGCTAGCTTATCCGCTGCGGGTTTAGTAGGGGCTGAAGGGTGGATTGCAGGTTACAAATAAGAGGCATTGTTTGAAGAATGGGGGGGAAGAAAATCCAATATGGTGGAGAGGAGGTTTTCCTCACTGTTAAATAGCCTTTCCTGCATTTGTTTCCCCCTGTTAACGGGGAGAGGTGGCTAGACAAAGAGATATCTTTGGGGTTGGCCGTGAGGGATTTCCCCCACTTCCCCTGCTGATGGTAATTGTAAATAGAAATACATGTGCTTCCTACTGTGGCTTTGGTGCTGTGATTGATGGGGGCTGCTACAGTGGCGAAGGCGTCATGTCTGCTGACACGGGACCGGGGTATGGCCGCTTAAGGCAGATCTGTTTTATCATCCCCGTGTTTCAAGTATGGGAATAATGGTAACAAAACCAGGATGTGGCACAAAGAAAACGTGCAAAGTGTGGGAGCGTCTTGCCAGCTGCTGCTGTAGGGTAAACCCAACTTTCCTGGTTGCTTTCATTCCTTTCTCTAAAGGCTCTTCCTTTGAGGTAGCAGGAATGACTTAGGAGGCGAAAGCTTCTTCCCCTTGATAGGGAAAGCTGCAGTCTGTTCTAAGACCTGTCTCTGGCTCACCAAAGCAGGGAAATGGACTTTTGGGGAGGTGAAATATAATGAGCTTCTAGTGAAGGGGCCTCCAATAGATCTGAGCCCCATTAAAATGTTAATTTATGCTTTAGAGTGAGCTGTGGTATCAAGTTGGTAAGCACCGTGCTTAATCTCAAACTGACAAATGTAAATTTGACAAAAGCCCCTTGTGAAATCACTTTTAAGACAAGCTAATGCTAATGATCAGCAGTTGAGTTAAAAGGAATAAATTACGGCCGTATTTTAAGGTGTGCTGACCAAACTCCAGAGCCTGAGAGTGCGCAGGAGCGCGTATTTTGCTTCTGATGTGCAGGCTTTACCTCTGAAATACCAATTAGAACAGGATGGACTTCATCTCAACTTGAGCAGCTCATGCAGAAAAGCAGGTGAATGGAAACCAGAGGTCCTGGTGCATCCAGGATGTTCCCGATCCTAAAATGCACGGTGTTGGCTTAACCATTTTGGCTGGCAAGTAGTGTTGGAGCAGAGCCTGGTTCACGCTGGGCTACAGGACTTCCTGCACTCAGATGAGGCATCAAACTGGAAGCTTAAAGGTTGCTCCTCCAACTTCGGTCTGGTACCAGTGCTGGCAGAGTCAGGCTTCCTGAAGAATAGCAAGTGGAAAACGTGCTGCATAAACATGCTCAGTTATTTCTTTCCTTTTCCAAGAGCCTTGAACTGTCATGAAACTTCAGATGATGTTTTCAACCAGCCTTTCCTTAAAGCTGGCCCTTGCAGAAATGGACTGTTGGAGTCCCACCAGGCAACTTTTGTAGCTGAGTGAATTTGTGTCTCCTCTGCTGAAAAGCCTGACTTGTAACCTCAAGTACAAATCTTGGAGCTGCCTGAACAAAAAGAGATTAACTGGGAGTCCTGTTTGCCAGATACTCGAGCGCTGCGCCCCTCTGCCAGGCTACCTGTTGGGCTGTGCCCATCTTACGTCTTGTCCCATGAGAGTTACTGGTTGACTTGTCCCAGTGTCCATCACTAGGACTTGGATAAAATAGCTGTAATCCAGACCATCTGGGAGAGGCTGTGAGCGGCTGCTGATCTGGAGGGTTTTTTCTTTCTCTTTCTAAAGTGAAAGTTCAGTTGTTGGTTTAAAGAGAAAAAATAAATTATTGGAGCCTTTGTAAAAGAGCGAGCCACAAATACATCTGTTGCAGCAGTCGTTCTGGTTGGGTCTGCAGGGCCACCGCTATGTAAGTGCACAAGAGTGCATGCATAAATTCCACTTTTGATGGATCTGAAAGCGCAACATGAATATTTCAGGTGTTAATCTCTTCTTCAACCAGTAATGAAGAGCTCAGGCAGCTTTAGGACTGGGATTACTGGCACTAAAAAATGGTAACTTTTTCCTTTATGTATGCAAATGGGAGACCCCATTGCAGTGCCAAGCTTGTAAAGATATGTCTTAGCAGTATGGGGAAAAATAATCCCAGAGCGTCTTTAATCCTGAATTACTGCTGATACGACAACCTCAAACTTACACGAGGCATAATTAACTTCACAGCGCTCAGATGAGAGCGCTACGTTCCTCCTGATCCCTCCGTGCATAGAGTGATGGTGAAGTGTCAGGCCGTCTGTGCTAACTACAGGGCAGGTATTTGCAAAGTGCTGGTGGGTCTGGCTGCCCTAGCATGAGAGCTGGTAGGTCTTCTACCTACCGTATCCGGGAGGTGCTGGTGGGAATGGCTTCTCCAAGTTGCTCAAGTCTTAATAGCTTTAAGATCCTTGGCTTAGGCTTGCTAGGTGCGTTGTGCATTGCAGATTAGGCAGCATCTTTCTCCAGACCTACTGTACAAACCCGTTTTTAATCTGGTGCGGTAATCGACAGGCTGGAGAATGCCTGGTGTTTTTATTTTCAGACTGGTCTTTTCAGTTCACCTTAATTTACACCTCTGTGGTCTGGAAGGGACTTGGTACTCGCTCACCGGGATGTTCAGGAGCGGGATGTTGTGCCCTCTGACAGGCGTTCATTACCTACTCGCTCTGCTCCAGATGATGTGGGTTATTTCACATGGATGTTGGCCATAATTAAACTATCCTGTTTAGCCCTAGTAGATGAACACTACGTTCCTGCTGGGTTTTCATTCATTGCAGACACCAGTGTGTTGAACTAAGCTTCTTGCCTGCCAGCTGTCTCACCGTGTTAAAGCTATATAAATCCATCACAAAGATACAGATTCACTTTCTATGGGAGCAGAGTAGCTCAACTCTTTGCTTCAAGATATATTTAATCATATAGGCACAGGCCTCATTGCTTAAAGAGCCTAAATAAAGAACATCAAAGTGACTGCGAGGACCAAGTGGACCAGGTCACTGTCCCTTGCATCATCCCCTGGTAGCTGAGGGGATTGCTCAAGTGCAGTGAGTAATTGCTTTTGCAGTTTGTATGGCTAAGCAGAGCTTTCGAGTCTTGCTTGCTGGAGTCCGGCACAGTAGATGTAGCCAGCATATGTTAGAGGTGGAATAGCCTGGGCAATGGTAACGAGCTGTGTGTAACTTCTTGTTCACCACAGCACAGCCCTGTCTTTCTAAGAAGAGTTCTTGCTGTGCCAGAACCCGTTCTCGAAAATGAAGGGATTTTGCTAAATGTTTTGTGCAGAATCCTCCCCTCGGCGCTGTTAGATGGACCGACACTGGCTCAAGTTTCCATTGGTCTGTCTGAGCCTTTCTGAACTGCCGCCCTACTTGGAGAAAATCCACGTAAACCTACTTGCTTCCCTTGATTCCTGAAGGCTTCTGCATGCAAAAGGTCTATTTGTGACCAGTTTGTGCAAGCGAGGGAAGAGCTGATGGTCTTAAGCAAGCATGGAAACACTGATACCTCTGAGTTACCCCTTACTCCTGGTTTTTTTTCCTGGATTTGTATCAAATGTGCTGGCTCTCCGTTCCTGATGCACGTTGCTCTCTGGTTCTGTGCTCTCCGGCCATTTGAAGCGGCTGAGCGGTGCTGCAGACAACATCGATCACTGTAAGACTCGCTCTGTCATTCATTCAGCAACACAATGCGAGCTCTTGGGAGCTGGGAGCCTATCATAACCTGAACTGGCTGAAGCAGTGGATTATAGTAGCACAGCATGACTGTAATTTGCACGAAGATTGTGTTCAACCCCGGCTGGATACCTGGAGCTTTCCCTGCTCTGTCTTGGTGCCCTTTCTGCTGTCAGCAGCAGTTCAATTTTACCTGTTTGCACAGTGTTGATGTTTATAATATGGTCAAAAAGCCATGGATTCGAACTCTGATGCTTCCCCCTTTTTATTTGCAGTCGAAACTGTTCCTAGCCCTTCCCTTACCGGTACAGGGTGGCTGTTTTCCTCGCTCCCTGCCCACATATCAAGCGGTTCCTAGACGCAGATTAGCACACCCGTGGATGGGTATAGCCAGCGGTCAGCCAGCGCAGCCGTCGAAAGGAATTGCTGAGCTGGGAGGATAAATCTATTGTGCATCCTGTGTGTTTTATGACTGTGCTGTTGCCTCATCGGCTGCGAAGGGAAGTGATGGTGAAAAGCCTGTGTGAGGTTTCAACGCTTCAGGGCTCTGTAGGAGCCTGGGTGATATAACGAACCTGTTAAATGAGCCTTGGATAAAATAGTATCGTAATACTTCCACCTTGATCCCCATATCGGTGTTTAATGGGTATGAAATAAGATTGAGAAGGTACTTAAGATCTCTTATATCTTCTGCTGGTACCCAAATTTGCTCTAGGGGGATGCTAGCAATGTGGGCAGGCAAGCTGTTGAAAGAATACATGCTCGCTTGGAAGTGATGGGTGAGCTATTTGGAGAAGGTAGAGAAAGAAAAGCTTTGAAGGTTCCTTAAATGGAGGAAGGAAATCAGCTGACATCTGGACTGAAGAATGTAGCTTCTGCAGCTTTTACTGTAACTTCATCCCTCCAGCTTGATACTTACTTTGTTTTGAAATCCTGGTTGGCTTCGTCGTGGCTCAGCTCCAACGTGGACGCTGGCAGTCCTGTACCACCATCTGGCAGAGCTCGTGAGCCAGGATTTTGGAAGATGTTCCAGGGGGAATAAAACCACAGGTTAGAGCAAAGAGTCAAACCAGAGCCCTCACGTAGAGCTCTGTGAAATTCAGTTTAATTGAGAAGATCGTGCTGGCTAGTGGTGATGCACTTGGTGTGATAGTCCCACATTGCCTGTGGTAAATCATTAACGTTTGAACTGACACCATAAAAGCCACCTGTACTTTCACTTGTGCAGTTCCTCAGCCTTGTAGGGCTCATGGCACTCTCGAGTAGTATCTTAACACAGGATTTGGTCCAGCCATGTCTGCTGTAAGGGTCTCTGCTTGCTTCAGCCTGTCTGGAAAAAGTGGAAGGGCCTGGAGAGGTTTTGTGGGGAAGTATTGCGGCTAACTCTGTTCAGGATCTGTGTGGTGACCATGAAGCCTTGTGGGCACCGTGTTTGAATTCAGCCACGACTTCAGGGATTAAACTCAGAGTTGGCCCATTCTTTCCATGCACCAGGCAGGCAGCTCTAGCTTTGCTCTTTGGGGCCTTGGCTGAATTACCGTGGTATCCTGGTGGGTAACAGGCTGGCTAGCAGTGCCTCGTTCTCCCAGCAGAGAAGATTTGCCTGTTGCCACCTGGAAGCACAAGAATGGCAAGTCCTCACGCCAGCGATCCCTGCCAGCCATCCATGCACCTACAGATGTTGAGACACTTCAGAACAAAATACCCCCTCCTGCAAGCTGCCTTTACCGTGGGTTGGTCTTTGGCTGGTGAAGTTGAAGATGGCTTTAAAAGCTTCCTTTACACCGAGGATTTACCAGAGTTAGGATTTGCAAGTCACGTAAACAATATGCGGTGGGAAACTTTTTGCATTATAACTGTGGTTTGCCTGAGTGTGCTAACCGATACCCGTATCAGCCAGCGTTGCCATAACATAGTTTGAAATAAGCCTCCTACACGCCACAGCAGGGGCGACATGTGAGGAGAGTCCTGAGGACTCCGCGGGGCGAGATGTATGTGGAGTAAACATGAAGGATCTCACAGAGACGCGGATCTCTGCCAGGAGGGCCAAGCTGCTGGTTCTCTTGAATGAATGGCTCCTCTGCTCCTGAGCATGCAGATATGCAGCGGTAGCATCTCTCAGCAGCTGGATGTGGGGGTTTACAGGCTGAATGAAAGATAACATGAGATGTGGCTGGGACCTACAAATTAGATAATGTTGATGGTGAACGAGAACTCAATTGCAGATGTAAATCTGCCTTTGGAGAGAGTTGAGGCAGAGCAGGAAAGATCAGTAAAACCTCCATGATAAGCAGCCCTAAGCATGCAAGTATTCAAGTTTTTGTTAAGTTCTTCGGGTTGTGAATGCCAGAGCTGGTGACCGGGTTAGTTGCAAAGTTGTGTTTTAATGGGGATTTAGCCATGCAAGTCCTTAGCTTTCTCTGCAAGCCACAACTTGTGTCCCTCTGCGATTAGTCTAAGCCTCTTGGTGTTGCGTTCAGACATAGGGGCTGATCTGCTGCTCAAAGTAATCTCGGTGTTTTTAATCTCAGTGGGTACATAGCAAGGATAGCAAAGTGTCTGCTGAGATGATAAAGCTCCCAAATGGCTTAATTTATTCTTTATGCTACTTCTATCCTCTAAGAGAAGCTGTTGACTCTCTTTGTGCCCCAGTGTGGCAGATATCAAAGACTTGAGGTTTTGAGGAGACTACCTGGAGTCCTTTAAGGCAAGGTTTTATGCTCCTGGGGTCACCTGTAAATGAGGGTGCTGCCTCTCTTTGAACATCCTTAATTTGATAGCTGGTGGTTTAGGAGTACAGATTTTCCTAATCTAGCCCAAATGCATGAACTTTCCAGAAATATCCTCAAGGGAGCTCTGGTAGGTGGTGGTTGTGTAGTTAAAACATCTTGGTTGGCTTGCCCAGAGCAGACAGCAAACCTAGTAAGGGGTTACTCTGTCTCAAATAGAAGTCTTTCAGCATGCATGTCTTAATTCTGGAGTGATGCAACTGGTGTGTTCGTTTTCAAAGGACTGTGCAGGTACCTTCAAATCAAGGCATGCGGCAGGCTGTCTGAACATGCTCTTTGAGAGACCATCGTTAGGAAAAATGGAAGGAGGCTCAAATGCAACTAACATGTGCTTGCATCCTTTGTTTCCTCTCTCCATAGGAATGCATCCTCTCTGGGATCATGTCAGTGAATGGAAAGAAAGTCCTTCACATGGATCGTAACTCTTACTATGGAGGGGAAAGCGCTTCCATTACACCCCTGGAGGATGTAAGTACAGAGGCTGACACCCCCCTATTGTGTCCTCCCCAGGCGCATAAAGGGAGCTTTATTTCGAGCTATCCTAGGGGTGGATTCGAAGTAATTACTCTTAAGGGTTTCCTTTGAGTAAGAATGTTTTATGGCACTTCCACATCAGGTAATAGTGGGGGAGAAGCCAGTGTGTATGTTTATACTTAGTAGACAGCACTTGTTTGCTGTAGTTCCCAGCTGAGATTCAAGCACGCAACATTTGAGCGATTGTTCGGCAGTATAATGCCCGACAGCTAGATGTTAAAACTCTTCGGCTAAATTGTTACTGCCGTGCTTGCCGGCAAATGTTCGCCTTAAAAATGCTGTGTGCTCTCTGTGCCTTGATGTTACGCTTGGTCCTTGGTCTGTGAGCACTTCTAGCAAGATAGGCGCCGTCTCATTTGGTTACCACTTGTGCCCTGTGATTGTGTAGCCCCTAAAACTGTTAGTGTGGCTGATTAATTAGATGTCAGGAAATCGCTGCTCCCCGTGCTGCTTAACTGGGTTAAATATTTATATTGGGGAATCTGATTTAAGTATATGAAGGAGCCTGCCCTCTCCTGAAGCAGGCACTTTGATCAGATTACCTTTAGCAATGTTAAACAGTATTTTGGTTCAGCAGGTCATAAATTCCCAAGCTTTAAGCCTTGGAGGAAGAAAGACTGGATGAGCAGAATAATGCTGCCCCATTCTTACTGTAAGAATTTACTGGATGTGCGTGTTGTAGTGCATCAAAAATCAAATTGGAGCTAAAACTGGCCAAAAGCTTGCTGTGAAGAGCTTATGTTCAGCTGGGGAGATGTGGGGGTGGAAAGTGTGTACATGCGTGGGAGAAATTATACCCATAGATATTTCCTCTGCTATAATAAGTTCTGTATTCTCTCCGAAGCTCTACAAAAGGTTTAATCTACCAGGAACTCCACCAGAATCTATGGGGCGAGGAAGAGACTGGAACGTGGACCTAATTCCAAAATTCCTTATGGCTAACGGTAAGCGATACTGACTCCCAAATCTGCCACGTAAGCTTAGCCTGGGTTAGTGTTCAGTGCTGTAATCGAATAAACAGCCCTTCAGCTATCTCTTCATGAACTTGTTGAAGCATTAATCAAAGAGCCGCGGAAAGCTCACTTGAGCTGATCTGCGTGCGCTTATGCCAGATGCACCACAACGTCTGCTCTGTGACTTGTTTTGGCTGTGGACATCTCAAACTCGGAAGATGGCTCCAGCTTGGGGCGTGCAGCAATGGCATGTCTGGAAGGTTTGAACGGCCCTTTTCCAGCATCCTCTCTTAGTGTTTGCATTTCTAGCCAGAGTTAATGCCATGAATTTGTGCGTTGTTATTCTTCCGTGGCTTAGGAAGAAACAGTTGACTCCATGGTGACTGTTAATCCCCTTTGTTCCTATTTTATGGCTTGCAGACTCTCTCATCCCTTATTGATGCTACAAATCCTCATTCTTTAATCTATGTGTTCCAGTACTGGGACAGGTCTTCTGGACCAAATCCACTATCAGTGAAGTGGTTATCAATGCAGACAAGTTCAGGGGCAACTCACTTTGTCAAATACCAACCACTTGCTGCTGGAATCTCTTGTCCCTGAAGCACGAGGGGGATAGATGTGTTGTGTAGTGCCAGTCTTGCTCAAGGTTAGTGCTTGAAGGAAGGAAGACTTCATAGATTCCAGTCAAGGTTTGGTTACTCTAGTCTCAGCTTACTTTCAGCTTGCATAGGTGTTGTGGTGCATTTCTAAGGAACAGCATCCCTCTGGGGATGTGGCGGTGGGGACAGGCAAGGGGGAAACATGCTGCAGGATGGCCTTTACTCAGGGGACTGATGGAAACTGCAGGAGTGACAAGGAAGCTGTTAACTGCCTGTAAGAAAGCCTTAAAACTGCCTAATAATTGCTCTAGTGAGTATCTGCCACACCCCATCTGTTACACAAAGGCGTAAGAGCTGTGTGGGTTGAACGTGGTGCTGCCGTTGAAGGGTTTGCTGTGTTGGAAGAGCTGTCTCTGCCTTGTGAGAAGCACTGTCCTCCTTTTGGCTTTGGCTACGGACCAGCTGGTTGACTTGTGCCAAACCTCCTTTCCAGGTCAGTTGGTAAAGATGCTGCTCTACACAGAAGTCACTCGCTACTTAGACTTCAAGGTGATCGAGGGGAGCTTCGTCTACAAGGGAGGAAAGATCTACAAAGTTCCTTCCACTGAGGCAGAAGCCTTGGCATCCAGTGAGTAGTTGCACCTTACTTTGTTTCCTCTTGAGACTACCATCTCTAAACAAAGGCACCTCGGGATATTCTCTGCTCGTGTAGAAAAGAAATCTTAACTCTCCTCACATGGTGCTGTGTGTAGGCTCCAGCTCGGTAACAAGCTGTGCTTAGCATAGGATTCTTCTGCATTTCATTTGACTTCAAACACCACTTGCAGTGTGAGTCTTGGGCTTCCTGAGCCTTGAGTTACTGTTTTCTTGGCACTTTCAAATGGAGCCGGTCAAGCTGCCTGTTCTGTGGCTCATCTGGTGAGAATTTAGAATTTGGCAGTATTTTACTTCCTCAAGAGGTTACATTTGGGGCTTATGCTCCCAGCTCTGACATAAATATTTAATGTTGGGTCCTTGTTGGATGGAGTTGTATGTGTGAAAAATGTTGTCGTGTTTGTCAGCAGGCAAATTGGAGTGACTAATTCCAACATGTGGCACCTAACTCAAATCTTAATTGTTGTCTACTTAAATTTTGCTCTTCAGATAAAAGTACTGATCATTCATAATAGCATAGTGAAATACATTAGGAGCTGGCAGAAGGGCAGTCCATTAGCTTCAGATGCAGGATGTATTTAGTAGCATCTCTGAAAAGTCTTGTGGTGAAGAGACTCCTGCAAACAAGGCTCCCGGTATGTGGCTTTCTGTACATTGGAGCCTTCCTCATGGCAGATATTCCTGTTTGTTGTGAAGTAATCAGTTGTTACTTCAATTTGGCCATGTTACTGTCTCGTAAGTGGTCTCTTAAGAGACTCGTACTGGCAGAAGTAGGAGGTGCCTTCCATGCTGTTGCTGTCTCTGCCTTCATGTTTCAGCAAGTCCAGTCTCGCTTCTCCAATTTGTAGAAAATTAAAGTGCATAAATGGTGCCTTGTCCAATCTCACGTTTGAAGTTTTGACCCTCGCAGCACTTGCTAGTTCCTTGGTGAGGCTGCAGGAGAGCCCAGCATTGCTTGCTTTGACGGTAAGTCTGGTAGATGCCAAACACAGGTCTCTGCTTAGGGAAGCTCAGGTCGGACTCTACACCAGGCCAAGTGGAAACTGCTCTCCAAGCTTTCCTGCAGCTGGGAGTAGCATGTAGAAGCTCAGCGTCCAGCCATGCCTTGAAAAAAGTCGGGCGTACCACCTCCTGAGGTCTGCTACACCAGGACAGCTGTCAGTGCGGACTGGCTTGGCAGCTGTTTGTGTCTCCTGCTTGAATGGAGAGCCTTGGTTAGCCCTCGAGGCCAAACTCCATGTTATCGAGCGATGTTTGAAACACTCAGCAGTTCTTAGCCACTTCTGATACTCTGTGGCAGTGGGAAAAGCCATTTAGCAGCTGTGTAAGTTCTGACAAAATTCCGTGTTTTTAGGCTTAATGGGCTTGTTTGAGAAACGCCGGTTCAGGAAATTCCTAGTGTACGTTGCCAACTTTGATGAGAACGATCCCCGAACTTTCGAAGGCGTTGATCCCAAGAAGACCACCATGCGTGACGTGTATAAGAAGTTTGACCTGGGGCAAGACGTTATAGACTTCACGGGCCATGCCCTTGCGCTCTACAGGACTGACGAGTAAGTGTGGGTTCAGTTGCTCCCCCAAATCGGCTAGGGTGCTGGATGCTTACAGCACAGGCTTTGAGTTGAGGGTAGGATGTCTCGCAGTGGGTCTGTCCCTGGGAGCTGCATGAATCTTAAAATACTGGGCCCTCTGCTGATGGGATATGTAAACTTTGTGGGTTCCTGGGGGTAGTGAAGCATCTCCTTCCTGAATAAAACCCTGCATGACACTAAGTGCTTCTAAAAGGGAACTTCTAGGGAAATACTTGCCAGGAGCAGCCGGGGGGTGGGGAAGGAAACTTCACAGGAAGTAAATGTTTTGCTCTCTGAGTGTATTCTGCTGTAAGTCTTGGTTTGTGAAATGTTGCAAATCATGTAACTGCCCTCTCCAGCTATCTAGATCAACCATGCCAAGAAACAATCAACAGGATTAAGCTCTACAGTGAGTCGCTGGCTAGATACGGTAAAAGCCCGTACCTTTATCCCCTCTATGGCCTTGGAGAGCTGCCCCAGGGGTTTGCAAGGTGAGAACTTGGTTTTGGACTCCAGTGTTTTCTCAGCCCTGCTGAGGTACCTGGTGGGGGATCAGATGCGTGGAGTCAGTGCTCAGGCTTCCAGAACACGATGCCGCATAAAAATACTGCGGTTGTTAATGGTTCTGTCGTTGTCTTAATCAAGAAGCAATTCCTTTGTGTGAGATTGCTTCTTTCTGGGCTTGTTTACCACGATTCCCGTTAGGGGTGGTAGTTCTGGGTTTGCTCAGAGATACTGTTTGCAGCATGTAGTCTATCCAAGAAGTCGGATTTGCCATGTGGTGTAGCCTGCAGCTCTTACACTGTAGGACTGTCTGGGTTGCACCAAGCAGATTCTTTCTAGCTGGATGTAACTGCACCTATAATTTGCTCCAAATGCCAGCTGATGCCTTGCAGAAAGAGCAGCAGACAGCATCTGCTGCCTAGATGTTTAAGCAGCGTATTTTGAAGAGGTTTAAGTCTAATGTGTGGTTTGTCCAAGTGGAGCAGAAACATGGGGCTGGAAGGGCTGTTAAAAACCAAACGCACACCTGTGGAACACGCTGAAGTGGCTTTACTCTTGCAGGCTAAGTGCTATATATGGAGGCACCTACATGCTGAACAAGCCCATTGAAGAGATTGTGATAGAAAATGGCAAAGTGGTTGGTGTGAAGTCTGAAGGGGAGGTACGGTACCTTCCAATTCTTTCCTTACTCCCCACCCCATGTCTTGCCTCTCAAAATTGAGGCTGTCAGTCATCGATCTGAACAAATGCAGTAGAAAAACCCTCATCAGAGCCCTGACTTGGGGCAAAACTGCTTGGCCACTGCTGTTTTTCCCCGTGCCAACTCACTTAAGGTGTGTTGATGTTTTCATGGTGAGGAGTACAGTAGTCCTACTCCAGGAGTTGGAATGAAGCCTTCATGGGGTGGCAAGGTTGTCTTCTGAATAAATCAGGCTGGCTAAACCAGAAAGGAGCTGCTTGCTTGTGTCTAACCTGGGTATGGAACCAGCTCTTCCCTTGACATTCATTATTAGCTGCTCAGACAGCTGGCACGCAGCCTTTCTGCAGCTTCTTCTCAACCTGGCAACATAAAACTAGCGAGAGTGGTGTGAGCTGCTTCGAAGCTATAAATGTGCTCCCAACTGGAGCGGGAGCTTCGCAGGACAGTTTAGCACTTGCTGGAGGGTAACATGTCCCTTCTGGGTGGGGGATGATGTGTCCTGGCTAGCAGTGGAGGTGATAATCCATGCTAAAGACTGATATGCCCAAGTGCAGGCTGCCTGGAGGCTTCAAACTGGTCAAATACTAAACTATTACTGCAAAAATGAGTTCTGATGCAAAACGGTCAGTTCTTATCTGTTTGTTTCAGCCTTGAGCGCAGCAAGTTACGGTCCCAGACTGGAAGGACTGGACTCTGTAGTGGTTAGAGCTTAACTGTGTACTGAATGAAGGCAAAGACGTGACTCATCACATGGCTCTGTGTAGTCTTTTAAGAGTAATGCGCTCAGGTTTAGATTGTCCAAGCTGAAACGTGCTGCTGGCAGTGAAATAAGAACCCGATGCAGGAACAGCTGCCTCAGACCGCTCTTGGTTTTCCTCAAAATCAGCCAGTTCCTTGCCTCTGGTTGCGTACACACCTCCGTGCGGTGGTCACTCAAGGTCCGTCTGTCTCTGCAGGTTGCTCGCTGCAAACAGCTCATCTGCGACCCCAGCTATGTCTCAGACCGCGTAACGAAGGTCGGCCAAGTGATTCGGGTAATCTGCATCTTGAGCCACCCAATCAAGAATACAAACGATGCCAACTCGTGCCAGATCATCATTCCACAGAATCAGGTCAACCGAAAATCAGGTGCGTGGAGAGTGGGGACTGCCGGGGCGTGCGCAGGTCTTGTTGCACTTGGGTTGAGGCGGAGTGGTCATTAAACAGCCTTGCACCAGACACGTGCTCCGATGGTCCAGTGAGGTGTCACTCAAACAGGAAAACGCACTTACTGCTGCTCCTGTGGCAGACTTCCTGCCCTTCCAGAAATCCTTTAGGCCCCAGCAAGGCTGTGCTTTAGTTTAGAGCAGTGGTGGGGGAGGTGGGAGAAGCCGGGGTGCCTGTGGTCAGAAAGCCGTGCAAGGAACCCACAGAAGGAAGCGCTCCAACCTGGGAGAAGTGGGTGAGGAGCATGGGGGTGCTCTGGGAGGGGGGCGAGGGCTGAGTGCAGGAGGAGAAACGCTTCCTTGCCCTTCAACACAGGGGTGGGCTGGCTGCTGGGGACCCTGCTGGCTGTCAGCAGCCCTCATAGCCACAGGAAACTGAATTTTGGAGATCTTACAGGGCTGCTCGTGTCCAGGCCCCTCAGCCAAGAGACTGAGAGCACGTAGGACTGCAGGGCAAGGACAGAACTCATTCAAGCATGGTCTTCAACAAGACAAGGAGGTACAAAGTGTCAGCAGGAAGAGGCACATGAGCGTGCAAGCTAGAGGAGGGTTTTCAGATGAGGCAGGCCTGACCTGGGCTGTTGGCTTGCCTGGCGCATACTGACCTGCCGCTGTGATGTGCTTCCCCAGATATCTATGTCTGCATGATTTCCTCTGCACACAACGTGGCGGCGCAGGGGAAGTACATTGCCATTGCCAGCACTACTGTGGAAACCGCGGACCCAGAGAAGGAAATCAAGCCGGCCTTGGACCTCTTGGAGCCCATTGAGCAGAAGTAAGCCCTTGATGAGCCCCCTCTCCCTCTTCTCACCTTGCTGCTCTCCACTTCAAGTGCTTGGGCCTGAGGTGTGAAGGCAGAGGGGATCTGAAGGCCATTTGGCTGCACAGAGGTGTTGAAACTCTGAATTTCCTCTGCACCTTGACTGCTGACGCGCTGGGCAGAGCAATGCCCTTTAATTCAGCTGTTCTTGCACCCATACTGATGCTCAGCGATGCTTTAAAACCATTCTGAAGCTCTTTGTTTTGTTTTCCTCCTTCCAGGTTCGTTAGCATCAGTGACCTGTTTGCACCGACTGACTTGGGAACCGAAAGCCAGGTTAGTAAGCGCTGAGCTCGTGTTTGAGGGGGTGAGGAGAGAGGCTCGGTGCTAAACTGCTGCTTCTCTTTCCAGATCTTCATTTCTCGCACCTATGACGCCACCACTCACTTCGAGACGACGTGCGATGACATCAAAGATATTTATAAGAGGATGATGGGATCAGAGTTTGACTTTGAAGAGATGAAACGCAAGAAAAATGATATCTATGGGGAGGAGGAGCAGCAGTAATGAGAATCTCTAATTAGGAGAAATTTAAATCGGCTAATATGAATATATAAGGAACTTAATGAACACTGTATGAAATTCAATATTGTAAGGCCTGCTTTTGTAATCCCATCTCTGAGAGATTGAAGAGTACTGCACTGGTAATGTTCCCCTTTTGGATATCATGTGTTAATTATTTCATTCTAGTAGGGCTGCTGTCCAGAATCTGGCAAATTACTGACTGATTTAATGACTAACCTCATAAGTGAAAGGCAGACTGAACCTTTTTTTTTGCAGACGTAGACATTGGTGCAGATTTGAAATAACTCATTGACAGCTGTGTCTTACCTTGTATTTTTAATCATTTGTAAACATCCTTCACAATTATGTGCTTCTGGTGAGCTAGTAGATGTGACGGTTGTCACTCAAACCTGATATCAAGGAAAATAGAAACTGAGCACTCCATTATTGTGGACAGCATCCCTAAAGTCTCTTCCCATCAATCTAACTCTGTGGCAAGTTGTATTATGGACAAAGCCCACATCTATTGTAGCAGCAAATGTTGGCTTAGTTCTGGGCACAGAACTTAACCTCCACTTAAGCTTCTAAAACTGTTTACATCGGTTGGGACACAGCTGTGCCTAAGGCTCCTTTGTGTTTTAATCTTAATAAAATTGAGAGAACAAATTACAGAGCAGGCAAGATGTGGAAGTATTTTCTGTACCCTGGTGGCTTCTCGGATGGACCAAACGGCACTGCGGTATCGATATGACAGAGCCTGTGCTTCTTGTGTCTCCTGAAGGCTCCAAATGATTTCTGTACTGCGAAGTAAAGCCAAATTCTGGAAACCAGTCCTGTGCTCTGGTCTGATTCACTTCAGTTGTATGAGCAGCATCTCCTTTCTGAGATCCCTTGGATCTCTGCCTGCCAGGGTTGAAACGTGAGTGAATGGCGTAGAGCATTTCCTACTAGAAAACAGGCTCAGACTTCCTTGGTTTGGCTTCCCAGCCCCTGCTGCTCCAGCTGCTCTCAGGGCTGCTTTTGGCAGGGGAGAAGATGCTGCAGTGTGAGGCCTGTCACTGTGTCTAAAGCTGTGGGTAGGTGCAAGCCTGCTTGCTCCCTGCAGCCACCCCCTAGTGCCTACATCCAGAAATAGCAGTTCCTTGAAGCAGTAGTAAATAATTCTTGCTCTTACGGCTCCTCTGCAGGGCATTGATCTCTCTTTTATTCAGAGATGCTCCTCTTCAGAGTGAGCCTTATTGATCCCCTGGCTTGGATCTTGCAGCCTGAAGCAATCCTGGTGTTGGGCGGCAGGTGGACAGCGAGGAGCCGGGCTTGTGTTTATACACCACCATGCCAAGTGCCAGGAAAAATGAGGAAACACCTTGGAAGAGCTTTCTCCTGCTCTCAGCTGCTGTGCATGGCCAGGTAGGGTGGCTGGTAAAGAGTTCATCCTTCCCTTCAGCTGTAGCTGTGCTGCTCTCCTGCTGCTGCTGCTTGAAGAGGAACCGTGTCTTTTGACCACATCTTGTTCACAAAGTGGTGCTGCACTAAACCTGGCTGCGGCTGCCCCTTTCCTTCCTCCCTCCGTGGGGCTGGGGGCTTTTGGCACTTCCTCTCCCAGGGTGCTGGTTCCAGGAACCACCTTTCCGTTTTAAGCCTGCTGGGAGCCTGGTGCCTGTATTGCTGGAGCGAGGTACATAGCGGTTACTGGGGAAGTGCTCCCTTGTCTTGTGCTTCCTCTCTTCAGCTGCATCAGTGCTCAAGGTTGCCAAGCTGAGCCTTTTCAAAGGCAAGACAACCCTAATGTACGTAGAAAATGAGCTCCTTCTCCTAAATACTTCTGTTAACCCTCTCCCCTGTAACCTGGTTATTCCCCTGACTCCTGCTGGGAAGGAGGAGGGTAGTGATCCTGCAGCCCTCAGTCTCCATGAGCCCACCCTGTTAGAGCCAAGCAGTCTTGCTCACTCTTTCCTTCCTGGGTGGGCTTCAAAGTTGGGGGTCATGCACAACACAGCTGATTTCTGAGCTACGTGTGAGCTGGGAAAGCTGCTGTCTTCCACCTCTGCCGCTAGGAGAGGCTGGATGCTGAGTGGGAAACCCCTCTCCAGAGAGCAGCACTGTGCAAAACTTAGTTTTTAGGGTTTATTAATCAAACTCTACACAAAGTCGTCTGGTACATCATGTCTGGCACCCTTTTATTAAAATAAAAAAAAAAGAGGACAACCCTGTCCTCCACATCCAGAGGTAGGGCATCTTACAAAGGTCTTTAATGCGGCATTTTCTTCCTGGCATGCGTTTGTCTGAGCTACCACAAATAAGAACCTTTTGTTCCTGCATCCTGTCATCTGGCTATTTACAAGACTTCCACGTGCTGGAATGCACTCAAGTCCCAGCAGTGAAATGGTACCAAGAGGCAACACGGGTGACTTGAACTGTAGTGTTGAGCAGGCTGCCTCAGGCTCACCGCCACTCAGGTGATGGGCGCTAACACCCATTTAAAATGTACATGCACCCCAGGGGCTAACGCATGCATCTTGTGTACAATATGTACAGCAACAGCCATGTGGAAAATGCATTTATTGTCGTAGACTCGTATTGCTCCTAACCTTCAAGTAAACGGCTGGTTTTTTTATTTTCCTAGTTCTTCCAATGTCAGCTGCACTAATCACTTGAAAACACTCCAATAACTTAAAACTGTGTAATGATAAAATAGCCTCTGTCCTATACGCAACTTGATGGCAGGGAGTAAATCCTTGGGAGGATTTGCATTAGCCATCTTTAAATAATTTCTATATACAGAACTAGAGCCAACCTTCCCCCGCTACCTCTCCGTGCACAGCTCCTGGGGGCAGCACCCGAAACCCACCGGGATGTCGGGGCCATCCCGCAGAGGCTCAGGATGCCCGAACTGGTGCCACAGGGCCTGGGGAGGAGCTGTGTCACAGCTTCACTTTGTCACCTGCAACACAGAGACATGGCACAGGTTATTGCTCTGCTCCCCTCCTCGCTCCAGGCAGTGCTGACCTCTTGCAGAACTTCCCCGAGGGAAACGCCAGCATGTTTCCCGTTGCTGGGGTGCCGAGCACGGCTCTGCCAAGCACGGGCCCTCCCAGCTACGGCTTCAGGAGTCGGCCCTCAGCGTTGGCAGAGCCGGAGCAGATCCTGCAGCCAGTCCCTGGGAGAGGTCCCTGCTCTGCTGCGGGAGTGGCTGGACCCTAGCTCCCTGCCTGCCACCCGGCAGACAACCTGGGAGCTGCTCCTGGACTTTGGGGGGAAAATGGGGATGATCCTGACCACCCCCCTTACCAGTAGCTTCTTCTAAATGGGGCAGCCGCTTTCTGCACCGTCCCAAGGAAGGTGTTGACATCAGCCACAAGAATTCCTTTGCTTTCAAGGACCTCCCTGCTGACGCTGGGCCTTTCTGCAAAGGAAGGAGCAGCACCATAATTCAAACAAGCAAACGAGGTTGTTCTGAAACCTACAGAAAATATCCCCAAATCCCACTGCAGTTACTCTGTTTTGCAAATGTGAGCAGATTAACAGCGCTGCTTTGCAAACAGCCTCAGCCCAGCAAGGCCAGAATTAGAGCATGACACAAAACCATCCGCAGGCTCAAAAAATTGCCAGAATTTACCAGAGCTCCAAAAAAAAAAAAAAAAACCACCCCACCAAAAAACCCTGTTCATTTTGCCTTTTACTGCACTGACTTGCAATGAATCAACTCACCCATGATTCCAGCAGAAATGCGAGCAAATGGGGTGTTTCTTGTCCCTCCCCCACCGCCTCCCAGGCCAATTTAAGATGGCGCTCATGGAGCTTGAGGGCACCAGCATGGGGCAGCACCCAGAGCCCGTCCTTACCTGTGAGATACACGGCGAACCTGGCGCTGACATGCTGAACCTGCAGGTTCAACAAGCACTTGACGTACTCAGATTTGGGAGACGACTGGGAGTCACAGGCGTGGTAGTGCAGCACCTTGATGAGATCGGCTCCTTGGCATGATTTGAGGATCAAGTGCTTCTTGTGGGCATTGGCATCCACCCTGCTGGGAGAGGGGTGAGGTGAGGTGGTGAGGGGCTTCACCCCTCTCTCCCCTCCCAGGGAATGAGCAGGTATGATGGGACCTGCTTTTCCCCCATGCGTGTTTCTTCCAGCCTCAGGGGTGCTTTTACACTTGTTACCCTGCACTACATGGAGATCGCAGGAGCAAGCATCACTGTACAGATCACACGTGCAGCAGGAAAACAAAATAACCCCTTGCTCAAGGCAGCTCCAACAGACTGCAGCTCATTATCCCACAACAATGGAGTAGAGAGATGCTACTTGAGTGCTGCTGATGGAGCACAAAGAAAACACTTGCTCCACAGCAGCATCCACTCCGCACAGGTTGAGTCCTCATCTCACAGCCTGCGATGAAACACCCAACCCCGAGCTTCTGTTACATCTCACCGCTCAAGGACTGAAAACCAGGTCTTCAGAACGATTACTTGGTGCTATCACAGTAAAGGCTGAGTGCGGAAAGGATCTGAGATTTCTCCCCATTTGTTGTAGCATTTTCTGCTCAGACAGAACAGGCCAGTTTCCTCTTTGTTTGCAGGTCATTAGTAGAAAGCCGTCCTTTCTGGCCTGTGGTCTGGCACTAACAAAGGCAGCTGATAAACATGATAAAAGCAGGACATTTCAATGGAAAATTGTGCTGGTTTTGGCTAGGGTAGAGTTAATTTTCTTCACAGTAGCTAGTATGGGGCTGTGTTTTGGATTTGTGCTGAAAGCAGTGTTGATAACACAGGGATGTCTTCGCTGCTGCTGAGCAGGGCTTGCACAGAGCCAAGGCCTTTTCTGCCTCTCACCCCACCGTACCAGCGAGTGGGCTGGGGGGGCACAAGGATTTGGGAGGGGACACAGCTGGGACAGCTGACCCCGACTGACCCAAGGGATATCCCACACCACATGGCGTCATGCTCAGCATATAGAGCTGGGGGGGGAAGAAGGAAGGGGGGACATTCAGAGTGATGGCGTTTGTCTTCCCAAGTCACCGTTACACGTGATGGAGCCCTGCTTTCCTGGAGATGGCTGAACACCTGCCTGTCGATGGGAAGTGGTGAATGAATTCCTTGGTTTGCTTTGCTCATGCACGGCTTTTGCTTAATCTGCCTTTATGTCAACCCACGAGTTTTCTCACTTTTACCCTTCCGATTCTCTCCCCCATCCCACCGGGGGAGGAGCGAGCGAGTGGCTGTGTGGGGCTTAGTTGCCACGACAAAAATATTGGCCGTCTTATTTCTCTTTTTCAAATTGCATAATTTAAATACACATTGTTGCAAATAACCTAAAATAAGTAGGAAATACAAACAAGAGAAGTTCTGCTTTTACGCACTCCCCAAGACACCTCAGTTCCTCTCCACGTTACAGTCAGAGCTCCTCATCGCTCACCCAAATCACACAAGTGATGGGACGGACAAAGAAACAGCAAAGAGACAGCGGGGCAGAGAGAGGCCCAGGAAGGTACCCTGAGCTCCCGGTGTGTGCGCGTGCAGGAGCTGGGGTGAGCTGGTGGGAAGGGAGCTCAGTTTGCAGAGGCAGCTTTCAGAGCGTGCAGCTCCTCAAACCAAATTTGTGCCTTTCCTCAAGCCCCTTGCAGGCTGTAACGCTCACAGAGGGCCTCTCTGCCAAAGAGAGGGGGGAACTGCCTTATGGAGATACAGCGGGGTGCAAGAAGGAGCTGCCAGAGCTCTGCCTCATCCAGGATCACGTGCAAGACACAACGTTTCAGGCCATCTGATCCTCTCCAGGTCCCATGTCCTGCTGCTCCATCTCATAATCTCATATAGGTATTTAAAAAAAAAAAAAAAAAAAAAATCTATCGCACTTTATTTGCTAGCGTGCAAATGCTGACCTCCAGCAATTCCGGACTTGAGGCACACGGTCTCTCACTGGTAAGAAAAGTTCTTACTTAAACAAAAAATCTTCAAATTCATCTTGTAAAAGGCCAAAACCCAACCAGAGGCACCTAACTCGCCCTGTGTCCCTGCACTGAGTGCACTGAATGGGACACCACACTCCACCATGGTGGGTACGTCCTTGCTGCAGTGACGAGGACAAAAGGGATGAGGGAGCTGCCACCACAGAGCCGTTACCTGACGTCTTCTCTGAGCTTCTTGCTCTCCTTATAGTGAAGGAGCCACTTCCACCTCCCGCTTCTGTTCAACTTCTCCAGCACCTTCACTACCTCTTTCAGTTGGCCTGGGGAGAGAGCAAGAGCCGGAGGGTAACCAAGGGTGGAAAGGGTGCCTGGGGGTCTCTGGCCCAACCCCTGCTCAAAGTTGGGCCACCTAAGGTTGCTCAGGGCTTTGTCTAGATGAGGTTTGAATATCTCCAAGGATGGAGGTTCACAACACGGGTCGTGAAACTGGGATCCTGTCCTGGTGTTTGAACACACTTGCTGTGAATTTTTTCCCCCTAATATCTAAAAGGGTAAGAGCAACTTGTCCTGTCACCTCTTGTCCCATCACTGCACATCTCCAGGAGGAGTGTGGCTCTGTCTTCTCTGCCCCTTCCTATTAGGGAGCTGAAGACAGCAACAGGGTCTCTCCTTTGCCCTCCCTTCTCCAGGCTGAATGTCCTTGTACAACCCCTGCTCCAGCCCCTGACCATCTGTCTGGCCCTCGCTGCACTCAGATGTTTTTGGTAGCCCTGACCCAGACCCACTATCCAGATGGGGTCTACAAGTGTCAAATAGACAGAAAGAATTGCGCCCACTAAAGCAGGAGCAGAGGATGCCCATGGCAAGTTTTTGGAAGATGTTGGCAAACCAGCGGACAAGGCCAGGAGCCAACACTGTGTTTGCATCCAAGTGAGAGGCTGCAGCGAGACTCACCCAGCGTTACCGTTTCCAACACCTCGTTGTCCGACACCACGAAGCCACCAGTATGAAACAGCTCCTGGTACGTCTGACATGTTATATCTTCAGGGCTGTCCACTCCAGCAAACACCACGTTTGGACAGTGCTTTAGCTCCAGCAAGCACGGGACCTGCTCAAGGCAGACATGCTTTTGTGCACACAGCTGTGTTTCAACAGAATTTACACCTCTCTGCGGCTCACACCTGCTCCTGGGAGACCCAGGGAGCCCACCCTGTCCTCTGTCTGCATCACCCCAATGCTTGTGTCTCCATAGTCTGACCCCAAAGCTGTGAACGGTGATATGGGGAGCTACTGGCGGCTCAGTCTGCTGCAATATTCACTGGAGCCCACGAGCCAAAGCCCAGCTGAACTGCTCCATTACACAAGATAAGCCCAGTCTGACTCCTTTCAGCTGGGCTACTCCAAGTGATGTTATTCAGCAATCAAATACAGAGACAGAAGAAAAGTAGAACTGACAGGCTTCATGTTTCTGAAATATTTGTTTTTAACAGCTCTTCATGAAGCACTGTTCTTTCAGTGGAGAGAACAGTGTATCCGCAGAGACTGACAATTAAATCTACAGCTATATATAGTGTAAAATTTTAAAACCTTTAAAATGGATCCTGATATTCAAAAATAGTGCTGGTAGAAAAAAAGGACAGACTCAGGCCTTACATTGTGGATGTGTGAGGAAATGTCCTGATTTCTGATGATAACGAGCAGCCTGTCAGCATCCGGGTGTTTTGCTTCGCAGAAGCTCAGAGGCTCGATCTCCACACGGCCGTCTTTCTTCAGCAAGGTCTGAAACAGAAATCATATAAGAAGGTTTGTACAGAGAATATCTTCACAAGAGCGGTGCCACGCTCCCGGCACAGACATGTCTGGGGACAAGGAGAGAAGAACGAGACAGTGACCCCAACCAGGCACCCTGGTGTCAAGGGCACCCTACAGGGTCCGTCTGTCAAAGGCACTGCGCACTCCAGGCCAGGGCTCCAGCCAGACTGGGGAGAAGCAGCGATTTACCTTTGTCAGCAAAAAGCTTTTAGGAAACCACCTCGAGCATCTCACCGTACCATGCATCGGGCCTCCTTACTATTCTGGAGCAGCAAATCTTCCCATGCAATCACCCTCCCCGAGTTTCCAACCCTTTAACGAGAGCTCAAGCAAAAGCCACCTTGGGGAGGTTGAGTTTGGGCTGCTCCTGCATGAACTCTGATCTGTTTTGGCCCAGGGGACGTTCAAGTGATAGGACAAGAAGAAACGGCCTCACATTGCACCAGGAGAGGTTTAGATTGGATATTAGGAAAAATTTCTTACCGAAAGGGTTGTCAAGCATTGGAACAGGCTGCCCAGGGAAGTGGTTGAGTCACCATCCCTGGAGGTATTTAAAAGACGTGTAGATGTGGCGCTTAGGGACATGGTTTAGTGGTGGACTTGGCAGTGTTAGGTTTACGGTTGGACTCGATTTTAAGGGTCTTTTCCAACCTAAATGATTCTATGATTCTAATTTCTGGTGGTGGGAGCTGAGATGAAATGGCAGAGGCAGCTCCTGGCTTAAGGAAACCAAATGCCATCCATGTGGGGTTGAGCAAGCTTGCCCTGCACCTGCTCCTGCTGCCCTCAGCTCTGACCCCAGGGCCACCCGTCCCTGTCCAGGCTGGCGGGACTGGCTGTTACCTTCACTCTTGCAAAGAAAGGGTCCTTGCCCGTCTCCACCAGGTAGAACATGCCAGTGCGGCTGCAGGCCTCCTTGGCCACGCGGCGCAGGTGGAAATGCAGCACGCTGCACAGGTCTGCCATCATCTCCTCGAAGGGGGCCATCCTCCCAGGGAGGGACGCGCATGTCCACTTGCTCACAGCCTCCCCATGCGCCGGGACCGGCCCTCCGCCCTCAGTCCCCATTTCAGCCCTGCTCAGCATCACCCTGTTGAACTCGGCGTACTCGTTGAGGATGACGGCAATGTCCCCCTGCGAGTCCTTTAGCTTATTATCATATTTGAGCTTGCTGAGGTGGAAGGGACCTGCGCGGCCCTGGCTCTGGGTTCGGGATCTGGTCCTGCTCCTCTTGTCACAGAAGGTGTCCTGCCACGGGGTACATGGGTCCCCATGCCAGCCGCTTCGCTGGTGCCAGCCGAGCCCGCTCGGCCACACGTCAGAGGGCAGCATCGTCACCTGCAAAGGGCTCCTGCTCCGCGGGGAGAGTGGGACGGGAGTTTCTCGCACAGGCAATGTCTCAGACATCACCTGGGGAGAAAAGTCTTTTGGAAAGATGCTTTTGGAGGTAGAAAAGGGTGGTTTCCCACTCCTTAGGATTTGTTTTAGCTTATAATGGAAACGGAGATGCTCCATGTCCAAAGTGTGCTGGGTGATTTCCTCAAAACCCCTCCAAGTCCCCATCAGTGACCTTAACAAATGGGACTGCCCCGCACAGTGGCTGCGCCTCTCTGAAGGCTGCAAATTTCCCATCCTCTCCTGGTACTTTTTGGTGACCGTGAAGTTCCGGTAGTCCTTGGCGATCCCTTGGTTGTCCCTAATATTGACATACGGTGGAACGTGCCCACTGCTGGTTTCCCCCGGGCTGATCAGCCAGCTGTGCTCAGCCCGTGAGCAGCCCCCCTCCATGCCCAGCGAGCCCCAGTCCTCGCTGCACTCCTCCGTGTGCAATGAGCTCGTTGAGGAGGAGTCGCAGTTAGTCCTTGTGCCTGCAGCATCCCCAGACCTCGTGCTGTAGGAACCCCTGGCTGTAAGTGGGGACTGTGAAGTCCCCCCAAAATACTCCTGGTCTGAGTCGCCAGAGGAAGTCTCAAACAGATCTTCAAAGGTCAAGCCCATGCGTCTGTCTGTGCTGGGGAGCTGCTTTGCCCTCGGGAGCACGTCTGAAATATCCTCAGCATCACTAAGCTCCAGGCTTTCTCCAGAGAGCCCCCTGTGTGCATGTAATGGCAACATCGGGAAGGGCAGAGTGGGGATTTCTCCCTCTCCCACCTCCGTGCTGGCATGGTGCAGATCAGCAAACGTGTCGGATCCCTTGGCCTCATGCTCACCCTGGTTGCACACAGACTGGGGCTTGCACAGTGGCATGAGCAACTCCCCTGCCAAAAAAGATGCAGGACCGGCAAGAGGGATGCTGCTTCCTCCTTCTGAATCCTCAGGCAGGATGGGTTCCTTCTCGTGGCTCCCTACCGCATTCACTGCTTGGCCCCCAGGGCTGGCACACCTGGGGCAGGTGCCCACGCAGCAGGACCATGGGGCACCATCTGGAGCTGGACTCGTGCCAGGACAGAGCATCTTGGGGCGCACACTGGGGACTGAGTCCAGCTCAGCGTTGTGCAGACCTGCCTTGTGATCACACGGAGGAGGAGGCGGCATCGATCCCGGGTCACCTGGCACAAGCACATCCGCAGGGGAGCTCTCCACAGGCTCTGTATAGCATGGACCCATGTCTTTTTTCACCTCTTCTTCACATCTGGGCTTTAAGGAGCCATCCAGGCTCTCAGCAGCCACACTCACGTCTGCAGCACACACTTGCGTGCAGGATTTCCCGTGTTGGCACAGGACTGGCCCCTGCTCACTCTGCTCTGACAAGTGGTGGTGGGGGTCTGTGTCTCCACCACCAGGGAGAGGGTCCTGCTGGGGGGGAGAAGCCAGAGCTGAGCCTGCACAGGCAGGTGGGGACAGGCTGTCTGGGGAGCTCTGCCGCTGCCTCGGGTGCTCCTTCACGGCAGACATCCCCTCTCTCACCGAGGAGGAGGGCTCCGATTCCAGCAGGTTATGAAGAGAAGTCTCTGGCTCCTGCAGTGGGTTAGTCACCATCCCTGTGTTTGTTTCATCACTCCCAGGGGACGTCTCTGCACTGAGGCACACATCATCACTCTCCCCAGCTTCAGAGCCACCTGCTAAGGCTGTACAGTCGAAGGTGAAGCTCTGGCCATCACCTGCTCCTGAGGATTCATCCAACACATCTGTTTGGTTGGCAGAAGGGCTGCTACACTGTTCTTCCATCAAAAACTTGTTCCCTTCTTGGTTTGATTCACCAGTGCTCATCAAAGTGAGGTCAGCGTAAACATTGCCTCCGCACCTTTGGGAAAGGCAGCTGCTCCCTCCCAGGCCGCTCTGCAATGGAGAGTGGATGCTTGCCATGGCCTCCTGGTCCTCTTGAGCAGCCCCCCGATCTGTTCCTCCATCATGAGACGTGAGGCAGACAGGGCTGGAGTCAGGGGACAAGGTTAGTGACAGTCCCTGGCCGCACTGTGACTCGAGGCCAGCTGTGCCGGCAGCTTTGCTCTCAGCAGGCACCCACGTTTCTGCAGAGGGCGCACGATCCTTGTCTTTCTGCTCCAAGCTGTCCCTGAGCGTCTCTCCAGCAGGTCTCACGTTGCCTGTAATGCTGTCTGGCTGTGCCCCACAGACAAGGCTCGGATCAGATGGTAACAGCAGCATCAACCTACTGTCACGAGGTGACCCCATATCAGCTGGACTAGCTGCGTGTGCCAAACCAACACCATTTGCCTCCGCACCTGAGGTGGCCAGAGCCTCCCAGGGCTCTTGCAGCGTCTCCAGGCTTGGTGCCATCTCACCAGGGAGTCCTTGAGGACCAGTCCCAGTCCCATCTGATAGCACTGGCGTTGATCTGCCTGGGCAGGGGGACGCTAAGGCAGTGGGACTGGGCACAGGGCCCTCTTCAGGAAGGCCAAAGTCCTTCGGACGTGCTGTATTCACTGGCTTCTGCTCACTGCGTTCATGCTCCATGTTGGCATCGCTGCTTTCAGAAAATGCTAAATCAACAGGCCCCAGGACTGTGCTTTCATATTCAGAGTCCTCTTTCTCTTTTTTTCCCTCCTCCACCTCTTCCTCCTCTTTTTCTGGATGTCCGAAGGGGTCTTGTGATTCCCTCCCTTCCCCACCAACTCCATTGGGCTTTGCACTTTTGGGACTCGCTTCTAAGAGCACTGACTCACAGGCACGTTGTGGTCCATCGCTGGTGGCCCAGCTCCTGTCCTCAACCTCCGTACAGTGCCCAGCATCTCCCATGTTCTCCCTTTCCTCAGGAGGGCCAGGGCCACCCCCTGACCCTGCTGCCCACCCACTCTCTTGCTGCTCTCCACGTCCATGCAGTGCACTTGGTGCATCACTCCAGGAAGCTATACTGGAACTTGAGGCTTGGCTGCATGGGTTTTCCCTGCCCAGCGCAGCTGGGGGCTTGCTGGCATTGCCGAGCTCATTGGAAGGGCTGGGGGCACTTGTAGCGTCCAGCAGTTCCTCCTTGGGCGGCTCCTCCTGAAACAACACAATTCAGAGGTTAATCTTCAAGGGAGGCAAATGCAGGAGCTGAGACACCCATGCAGGAGGACATGGATATTTTAAATGCTGAAACTTTGTGAGTACAACCATTCCAACGGCATCTGAGGTCATTAGTTTGAGTTTGTCTCTAAAATAAGTCCAGGTTGAATCCTTACCCAACGTGAGCCACCACCATCCCCACTGCAGCTGGCAAGCAGAGTCCTACAGACAGCCAGGGAAAGGTTTTGAAACTTTCTACCTTCTTTACACCAAGAAATGGCATAAAAACAGGCCAAACTGTACAGGGGCCATCAGCCAGTGCTCAGAGGTAATGTATGTAGCAGCATCCTCTTATCTGTACTGAGTTGATCTGTCCAAGCAAGCTATATGGACACTATGGACAGAGATCCCACATTTCCTCCCAAAACACTTCTACCTCCTCCACAGCACTAAACCCAGGTGGTAAAAAACACCGGGATATTTTTTCTTTTGTGCAAAACAGTTGCAGCCTTATGGCAGCTGCCTATTTGTTCAGAGTGGAAGTTTTAAAGGCATTATTTTAACTCAGGCTTGAAAAATGTCATCAGACACCCATGTTTTACTTTTACCCAAGTACCTCCACTCCTGACCATCTGCAAACTGTAGAAACTATAAAAAATAATTTAAAAAACCCTACCCAGAATGGAATATTAACTAACTTTGCCAGAGGGGTGACAGAAACATTGCAAAACACTGCACTGCTATCTGCGTGAGGGAAATCTCTCCAAGCCGGCAAACCTCAGCTCTCCGAAACCAGCAGAGGAAAGGCTGTGCTGTGTCCTGTGACATGTCTGGGCTGCTGCGACCACGAGCAGACAAATGCAGTTGCCCACAGGAGACAGGGAGGCTTTTGAGTGTCCGCCTGGGGTGTCTGTGGTTCCCCTCCTCCCTCAGTTAAGTGCAGGTCTGAGACCTTGGCCAGGCTTACACAGCTCACAGCCGAAACCTGGGACAGATGCCGAGCTCGACACTTTCATTGCTCTAATTCTTTGGGATTCCTCCCCCTTGGAGAGCATCCATGTCAAGGCCCTGCTCCCTTGGATAGGGATAGATACAGCTCATGCCAGAGCCCGGGGATGCCAGCTCAGTCCAAGAGGACATCCAAACCCGGATTGAGGCCCAAAAGCTTTTTTTTTATGGTGACTCTGAGCATGTCTGCATGGCAATCACTTGGGGCAGCTAAATGCTGGGGGGACGTTTCTCTGTCCTGCTTTGGGGACCCCCACTACCTGGCTCTAAGAGCCCACAAACATGTCTGCTCCACTCCTCTCAGAAGATCCTACTCCTGTAAGCACAAAATACATTGTGTGCCATGTAGACTCATATCACCCAAACCCCAAGCTCTTACCGCAGTGATGGGTGAGATGTCATGCACACGCTCCCCAGAGACAACTGCTGGCTGCCTGTCTTTCACAGCCAGGCTCTCATCAGCATGTTCAGCAAGGGAAAGGCTCTCAGGACAGCTTGTGGAGGAAGGCTCCTCCTCCCCACATGGCAGCTCCCCTGAAGAAGATGATACCGTACTATCGACAACACCAGGAGTCCCATCAGCATCAGTCTGAGAGTCTGCAGGGCTCTCCTCTGGGCGGAAAGGTCTGTGGCAGTGTGTGGTGTGATCCAGAGAGCTGCTGGGAGTCTGGTCAGGGTCTGACCGAGAGTCTGCAGGGCATGTCTCCAACCCAAAACAATCCTCACCATCATCGCTCAGCTCAAGAAAGCCCCCAGTGCTGTTTATTGAGACGTATTTCTCGGGGTTCCTGTGCTCCACCACCTTCCTCGTGCTGCTCAGGAGTTTGCTGGGTTTGCTGTAGAAGAGAGCCACCCACATATGAAGTATCAGTTTCATTTCTTCCACGTCGTCGGGCAGGTCAGGGTCCCAGGGCCTGGAAGTAAAAGCAAAAACAGCCTGAACTGTCTTCATCCTCCCTCTGGTTGATTAGCACAAGGTAACTCATCTGGTTCCTCACGGCTCTAAGCCCCAATGCAGGGGGGCTGCAAATGCCCAGCTGCGGACACAGATCACTTGATGCGGTTTTTCCAGCTTGTTGAAAAAAAGAGAAATTCACAGCTGCAAAATAGGACTTCTGTTCATGGCTCTAGGTACCAATTCTAGCTGCAGAGCCACAGGAATCATAGAATGGTTTGGGTTAGGAGTGACCTTTAAAGATCATCTAGTCCACTCCCCGCCCTGCCATGGGGGAAGATGCCAGGGACATCTTCCACTAGACCAGGTTGCTCAAAGCCCTTGTCCAACCTGACCTTGCTCACTTCCAATGATGGGGCATCCACAACTTCCCTGGGCAACCTGCTCCAGTGTCTCACCACCCTCATCGTAAAAAATTTCTTCCTTATGTCCACATCAAACCTACCTTCTCTCAGTTTAAAACCGTTGCACCCTGTCCTGTCCCTACAGGCCTTGGTAAAGTCTTCCTCTGTCTTTCCTATAAGCTCGCTTTATATATCGAAAGGCCGCAATAAGGTGTCCCCGAAGCCTTCTCTTCTCCAGGCTGAACAACCCCAACTCTCTCAGCCTGTCCTCATAGGAGAGGTGTTCCATCCCTCTGATCATTTTTATGGCCCCCCTCTGGACCCACTTCTAACAGGTCCATGTCTTTCCTGTGCTGGGGACCCCAAAGCTGGACGCAGTGCTGCAGGTGGGGTCTCACCAGAGCAGAGTAGAGGGGCAGAATCACCTCCCTCGACCTGCTGGCCACAATTCTTGTTACACAGCCCAGGATACAGTTGGCTTGCTGGGCTGCAAGCACACATTGCTGGCTCATGTTCAATTTGTCACCCACCAGTATCCCCAAGTCCTTCTCCACAGGGAAGATACACCAGCTTTAACACAGCAAAAGTGGGCATCTGAGCATGGGGAAAAAGGCAATTATCATGCAAAGCAAAGCAAAAAAGAGCAAAGAAAGCCCCTTCCAAAAGCGCTCCAGATGTCCACCAAGAGGCGTCCCCTGCAGGTGGCCTTCCAGACTGACTTACCCGTGCAGGGCGCGGATGACGGTTTTCTCCAGGGCATCGTTGGTGTACCTGCTGTCCAAATTGAAGAGATACTCTGCCTCCCAATAGCGCGTCACCTTCACGGACTCGCCGCAGATGTTCACTGTGTGGGACTTGACAAAGTCCTCCTTCAGCCTGCGGGACATCAGGCTGCTCCTGTGCCTCATCATCACAGCCTCAAAGGGCTGCTGGTGGTGGGTGCTGTTGTGCTGGTGGCGGAAAGGCAGGACTTTCCCAACCAGGGGTCCTGCTCGGGCATTCCTGGTCCCGTTTCTGGAGGGTGCTGGTCCGGGGTAGGGGGCACCTCTGGGATACATGTGTTTCTTTGAGTGCTCAGGCATCTGCGAGGCGTACGAGTGCTCAGCGGAGATGAAGGAGTGCTTGTTCACCTTGGCAGCTTCTTGCGTCTCTCTTGGAGGCAACACATGGGGTTTTGCAGGGCTGGGGCTCGCACTGTTCTTCTTGCTGAAAATCCCAGGGCTTTTCTCCCTGGGAATAGAGGCCAAGTCATTTAAGTCTATTTCTTCAGCAGGGGGAAGCTTCTGGTTCGTCGATGCTTTGCTAAGAGAGGTGGCTCCCTTTGCAAGTTTGTCTACCCTGTGGTATTCGTGGTCAGAAGCGACACGCAAGGATTTGTGCTTGCGATGACTCTGCTGCTCCTTCGCAGAGTCACTGGAGGGGCTGCAGGACACAGCAATCATTCCGCTGTCCCTGGGGATAAATGAAGGAATACAAGAACCCAGAGCCAGATCAGCCAGCAAGTTCAAGGCGTGGGACTCGTAGTCGTTCCCTTTCAGATCGAAACTGAGATCAGCAACCCTGCCTGGGTAAATCTCACTCGTTTGGCTATCTGCTCCGTAGCACTGGGAAGAAATTTCGCTCGGGAGGACAGAGAATGGATCCTTCCACTCTGCGTGAGAAAAACAAAGTCAGAGAATAAACGAAGGCCACAGAGCTCTGCCTTGAGAAGGGGTTCAAAGCAGGCTTTCAGTTTGGCAGGAAAAAAAGCATCTCTTCAACATGGAATTCGCACACTCAAAAAAAAAACCAAAACCATCTCCATGATCACGCTACAAAACCACCTCCATGGCTGCTAGAAAAGGATCCAGAGTCGGGATCTAAGCGACTTCAGGAAAGGGGTTTATTCTCAGAAATAAAAGGCACGGGATCCAGAGTGAACAAAATTTCCCTTGGCCTCTCTGCACAGGGTAGTTTGGCCACTTAAATAAAACCTGAGCTATTTTAAATGTTTCCATAATCCTTTTTTTCCCTTTAAATTTTCTTCTAGTTTGAGTATTTGCAATTTTCTCAGATCAACCCTGTGCTATGCTTTCAATAATCCACAGTTACAAAAAAAACCCTCTAAAACACAGAGAAAAACCACCCTGCTCTCATGCTTCCCACCACACACCCTCTCAAGAGCATAACCTGCCCCTGGGCTGTACTTCAGAGCACACGCAGAAACCTGGGGGCTCCCAAAGGCAGTCAGAGCACAGCAAATTAGGTGTTCATTTAGTTTTCAGCATTAAAAATGCCCTTCACCATGGCTCAAGGCCCACGTTCGTAAAAACAGTATGAAGTCATTAAACAAGGTTAATGCCTTCTACTAAAAAAACAGCACAAAAATCTCTCAAGTAAAACCTTATTAAATTACATCTGTGCTAAAGTCCTACGTGTTACATTTAATTTCCTTGGGAATGGCATAGTAAGACATATAAATTAAGTACTTCTTACTCCTAAACACTCCCATTTTGCATTTTTGGCAGATCCTGGCATTCAGCAGGACCCATCTGACACCCTGCCTGTGTAAGGGCACTGGCCAGATCTGCTCCAGGAACCCCCATGTGACAGGGGCAATGAGGGGCAGTGTTTGATACACACATGCTGATGAAAAGTGCCATGTTTCACGTGGCAATAAAAGACTGAGAAGAATGGATAAATGGAGCCAAGGTGGCTAAACCAGCCCCTAAAGCCTCTACCTCCCCCAGGAAGGGGAAAAAGAAAGACCAGAGACAGATCTGAAAAAGGACATCAAAGTGCGAGTGTGAGAAAACAGGACAAATTAACAGAAAATGACTCTCCTGTTCCATCATTTATTTTGGCACCGTAATACTGGTTCTCAGTTTAACAGCAGACTCCCAGCCAGCACCTGCAGATGCTATACTCAGGGGCTGTCCACGCTGCCTCTTAAATCCACTGCAGTCTGTCTGCAAAGGCTGCGACAATCCAACTCTAAAAAACGACTGGATTTACAACGTAATGGACTAAAAATCTAGGCAGATGCTGGCTATGAGCAGAGGTTATAACACTCTGCCCATGAACTGCCTCAACACAGTTGCAGAGCTCAGCAGTTAAAAATCAGGCTTTTTAAACTATCCCAGCAGTTTGCCAAGGATGCAAACTGAGGGCTTAGGAAAGGACTCAGAAGACACCCTGTGTGGTTCGGACATCCTGTAATGGTGACTTTCACAGTCGCCTTCATATTTTACACTATGAGTGCATAACTGGGAGCCTGCAGGCTGTGGGGCAGCAGCACTCAGACCCCAATCCAGACCCTCAGCACTAAATGTTGTACGGCCCTTTGGCTGCTGCCGAACGTGCTGTTACTACCATGCGGTCATGACCTGACTGTGATGTTCGATGGCTCGGCTTTTAAAGGAAAGATTTCCACAGGGAACAGCGCTCTTACCACTTTCGGCTTGCTTTTTGGCTTGGGGTTTCAGCGGGCTGTTAGCCACACTTTTTAGCATCTTACTTTTCACTGGCTTCGTGATGGTCTCAGCAACAGGAACCTTTTTCATGTCTGGGTTCTTCAGTGTCTTTGGTCTCTTTCTTTCCAAGCCAGGATCATCACGAGCTGAGGTTTCCTTCCGGACAGGTTCAGACTGTGTTTTGTGCACAAATTCTGCAGACAGGACCTCCGCACCTGGGACAAGGAAAAGGGAGGGCATTTGTTTTCGTTTGAGACATATTCAGATTAAAAAGGAGTAATTGCAAAATATCCAGTTAAGGAAAGTGGAAGGACTGCTCTAGAAGTGATTGGCAGCAGCAGCATAGTCTTCAATGACTTGATTTATGTATCTGATCTTACAAATGGGTTTGTTACTGACATGAGTGATCAGTAAGCAGTTATTAAAAATTAAGCATCACTTCTTAAGCTGCTTAAGGCTTAAAAGCCTGTTTTTCTGACCTAGAATAGGTGTCCTCTGGGGATAAGTCACTCTAATGCCTGCCTGGCGCACTTGCGCCCTGAGGGTACTTGTTTACCTCTCCAAGAGGCATGCAAGAACCTCTCCCAGATCCATCAACAATGTCACTCAGGCCTGAGGCAACATGCCCCAGGACACAGCTTGATGGACTGTGAATTGGAGCTGACTTCAGCCCACAGTAGGCAGACACCATGCCACCCCTTGTGCTGCTTGACAGCCCATTTCCACAGTTGCTGCCACTACCTGTGATGTAAATGCCAGGAGGGGTTCCTTTGGATGTTTTCAGCCAAGTTGCGTCACCACGGTTGAGATTCATCTCAACCCACTTTGAGTGTCTCTACAAATCAGGTGGAGGGTCAAGCTGGCTCCAAAGGACAGGCTTAGCCTATCCTTGGCAGTGAGACAGGAGCCTTCAGAGAACAATTTGTGCCATTGAGACATGTCGCAGGAGCAGCTCAGGCCAGATACCAGCTTTCAGAAGAGTAAGTTGGGCGTGATCAATGTCACACTTCTTGTTTCCTCAAGGCCACAGCAAGAAAGCTGACTCTCAGGGAGTCAGAACGTGACCATGTAGGGTAGCTGGTTATCTAGGCAGTCTGTAATGACCACAGCTTTGGCAACTGCTCCTTGCCTGAGCCATCGACAGCCCGTGGACAAGGGATGCAATAACCATGACCTGGCTGACGTCCCTGTGCAGAGTCACTCACAAGCAAAGGAAGGCAACAGCATGGACCAGTGCACAGGCCTTCAGGCACCTTCACTGAAATCACCTGTCATAGCCCTAGGCTCCTTCCCAGGTTGAACAAGAGACTGTGGAGACATCACCACAGACCTATTTGGATGCTCTCAGAAGGTGTCTGCTTGCTCTGAGCACCTGGGAAGACGGCAAGGGGACATGGCTCCTAGTGAACCCTTGGCATCCCAGCTGGATACCTTGGAGAAGCAGAAGGAAGTCAGTCCCGTTTATATAGCACTTACCTCTTTTCCTTCTGTGTGGAAACTGCAAATTGGCTAATTTAAGCATGGGCTCGTTGGAACTGGCCGTGAGCCCTGGCTTTTTAGGAAAAGAGAAAGCAATGCTGATTTTCTTCTTCTTGGTTGCTTTCCTGTTCCTGCCGCTGTCCCCTATAGCGTGCATTTGCATCTTGAGGGGTGACCATTTCTTCCTGGTGCTGGTCACAACAGCTCGGCTGGATTTCCTCCTGCTCTGCTGCACCCATAGCTTGCTGGCTGAGTTGACACCTTTTGTGGGCCATTCACCACTCCAGTCCAGCCCCACTGCGGGCTTTGGGTTTTCACTTCTGACTTTTATTTCTGCTGCTGTGTTGGGAGGAATAGGGTCTGGCGGCACAGCTGAAGAGAAGTCCACTTTACCATCAGCCTCTGAATTGCAGCAAAGAGACTGAACGGCACCAGTCAAACATCCTACGGCAGCTGACATTTCCAGAGTATAGCTGCTGGGATCGGAGAGGTAACTCTGCAGCTGGGAGAAGGACTGCTCTGAGCATTTTTTGAAGCTATTAGTACATTCATCCTCAGTTGGTGAGAGGACAGAAGAAAGGGGAACTTCGGTGGTATGGCCAGAGGTGGCCTGTGGATTTTGATCAAGCTTTGCGTATTCCTGGAAGTGCTGTTTGATACGTACACTGGTACTGACTGTGTCCCCCCATGAAGAACTGGTGGCTTTCTGTAAGGCATAACGAAGTCCAGGCAAAACTGAGGCTATTTGTAATGAGATGTCACTATCATCACTGTCTTCCTTTTCATCTTTTGGATCGTGCTTTTCAGCTGCGAAAGGAAAAAACCAGATTTTTACTCATATTAAAAAAAGATTAAATTCCCCAAATCACCTCACTGTTACATGCTAAGAGAACATGAAAGCTATGAAAAAGCCCCAGAAGCCAACCTACAAAAAGCTAGCGCCAGGGGCAACGTCCTGGTTTGATGGATGCTTGTAACTGCTGAAGGTAAAAGAGAATTGCACGTGGGAGTCAAAAGTGGATTAAACTAAGATGAAAGACTGCTGTTATATCAGCTAACCCCGTCCTGCAGGAAAATACAGGGTGAGATCGCACATATAGTGGTCTAAGTCCCTTCATTCCAGCAACTCTCACTAAATCCAACATTTAGAACAGTCAGAGCTCCGAAAATACATGGTTTTGTTGGGTTTTTTTAAACCTGCTTAAATTTAAGGTTGCCCATGCAGGGCGTTTAGACTAGCACCATTTTCAGATCACTTGTGTTGTTTATGTCCCTGTTCAGAAACAACTTCCAGCAGCTCCATCTCTACCTACTGTCAGCTTAGGTGGATGCAGTTCACATGAAGACACCACATTAGTGCTCTGGAGTGAGATGGGGAACACAGACTTCCCCAAGCAGACCTGGGGACCGTATAAATAAAGAACACGAACCCCTGGGTGATTTTCTAAAGCTGAAGGACTGATCCTACTGAAAACAGTTGGTATGTCTCATTTCAGCAGGACTAATGCCCTACCACATACAGCGCATAGTATCACAAAGTTTAGCTCCCAACAGGGATCAACACAAACAAGTTCCAAAGCTCGAGGGTACCTGCCCTCACAGATGTCACCATGGAAGTAGGCTCTGCTTGGCACAGCAGTGTCATCTCGGTGTCTGGAAATGCCTGGAGAGCTGGTGTGATATGCAGAGCCTGTCAGTGGAGTTCCCTTTCCACAGAAGCCGGACTTAGCCGGCTTCATCCGCTGCAACCCAGCAGTCTGTGTTGGCGCTTTGCACCCACAGGCTTGGCCCATCTGCATGTTATGATCTGACTCCGAGGTTTCTTTTGGCTGCAGGGCCAGGCTGACAACCCCAGTGCCCTTCCCCGTCACATCTCTTCCCAGCAAGGCAAAGGCATTTCTCTTCCCCTCCCAGATGTGTGATTTTCTTCGCCTACTGGCCCTGCTGCTGCCTTGCACTGGCAATGCTGGTCCTTGTTACCGGCAAGCCCAGGCGTACCCGCGAGCCAGACCCCAGTTGCCTGCCTCCGCTGCTGGCTCAGGAACGCTGCGGCATGTCTGTACAGCAGGCTTGTTATGCCTGCCCTACATTCCTCCCGACGGCTGTCTGGACAGGAAGGGAACAGCTTCAGAGGCTGCTTGTTTCAAAACGGGAAACATTATTCATGCTTCGAGTCTGAGCTGAGCGACTTCAAATGTGTCCGTCCTTCACTCTCCTTTTCTCTTTGCATCTCCCAGAAACCCCTGCCATCTTCGGTGACCATCCCTTTTCAACCCCAAAGCCCTGCACAGCTCTGCTTATCTTCACAGAAAGGAGAAGCCCTAAAGGAAAAAGGGTTTATAATCCCAGCAAGAAGAGGTCTCGGACTCAGGGGATAGTCAGGGCTGGCTGGGGTAATGCTGCTCACATAGGCAGAATGGGACAGCATGTGCAGGAGTCCTGCTGGCACCAGAGGGAAAACATCTGGAAGCCATCAACGTTCAGGTTGCGTCACATAACAACGTGGAGTGTTTGCTCAACGTTATCCTCTCCCCCCGCCTCTTTGCTTCGCTGCCAGCTACTCTCCCGTTGCCCAGGCTTCGCTTCCTCTTTAGCATCAACACCAGCCACAGGCAACATCTGCTACAGCCCCAAACCTTCTTACCAACCAGCTGCTTGCACTGTCTTCGCTCTGGGATGCTCCTCATGCCTGGTACCCTCTCCTGTCCACCACCTTCAAGATAAATACCTCCTTGCCCTGTTCTCCTCTCCCCCAGCCTACAGTGCTCGCAGTCAGCCTTTCAGGAATAGATCCCTCTGCTCTGGAGGGTCTTTTCTGCCTGTTGCGGGGCTGGTCAGCAAGATCTCAATACTTGGGGGGTCATTTCCCACCTCCAGTCTGCTCTCCAGGCATTCTTCCCCTTCACCTCACCCAGCTTCAGGCCCTTGCTTCAGCCGTCACAGCAACAACCTGATCCCAGGTTTGACCTGGCACTTTGGATCTTCAGTCTGCCTCGGGAGAAGCCTGTCTCTCTCCTTCGCTAGAAAAGAAACTAGAAAAGTTGCCATGCTAACAAAGCCACCAGCAGTATGTCCTTAAAGTTAGGCTGACTGAATTCAGGCAAAGACATTCACACCCCGCACTGCTAAGTCACCATCACGTCTTCACCTGACTCACAAGCCCACTTCATACGCATATCCCGAAGGAGAAAGTTTATAGCTGGAGGTTAAACACCAAAACGGACAAAGCAATCCATGCTTGGATGTGCTGGTAGGTCCTGTTGGCTCTTCTGCTGATTTTTATCTTCCAGGGAGGGGAGATGGGTATGTCCTGTGCAGCTCCGTCGGCAAATGCCTGCCATCACTCACTCAGAGGCGGACTGAAATACCAGTGTGTGCTGACATTAACAGTCTCTTGGCTTGTCCCTAGGATGACTCAACAAAAAGCAAGCCAGAAGTTACACAGAGCAAAATGCCCCTGTTTATAAGTTGCTTGGGGATCTTGCAAGGCTAGAAGTATTACTGGTGGAGTGAATACAGTGAGAGGTGTGTGGATGAAGCTGTCCAGGGGAGGCAGAGCAGTAACTTTCTTTACGTCCATAAGAGGAAATTGTAGCATGAATATTTCCACATAGACAGTGCAGCAAAAAGCCAATAGATACAGAGAAAATTTGAGGCAAATGCAACAGAGGTTGAAGCTCATTCTTATTTCAAGATCTGCAGGTTCAAACTGTGCAACCTTTATTTTCTCTTATTTAGTGCCTCTGTGTTTGTTCTGTATGAAAAGAAGCACGTTTTGGGGCTACAAAGAACCTGGATTCACCTCCCAGCTCCCAGAGCTGTGACTCACCTTGATGGCAGCAAAGCACCGCGACTCTGCCCAACACCATCTCCCTGCCTCCCTCCCTGACCCGTCGCACACCCTGACCGGTCGTCACGGCCCCGCTACCAGCATTTACGGATCCCGCAGCAGAGAAGTCACACAATCCGGCTCAGCCTCCAAAATGTCACTGCTCTTTAGGGAGCAACTCTCCCTCCCCACGCGAGCAGTGCCCTTTCATGGAGCCCATTTTACTTGTTATCTCAGCAAAAAACCAATTAACTTATTTTTTAGGGCAGGCTGTTTTCCTGCTGGTTTAGCAAATCACGTCAGCTCCGTGCAGGGTCCAGTGAGTGCCATGTGTTGTTCTCCCCCCTGCGCACAGCTCCAGCGCACCTTTAGGGATGTAAGCCAGGCTCTGCAGGAGTCAGACTCCCATGTGCACACATAAGACAGTTCAGAGAGTGGATGCTGCTGAAAACTGACTGAGAGGGAGAAGAGTAATTATGTGTCATTCCCATCAACTTCCTGCAAAGGGGCAAGGATGTGCAGTGAATGGGCAAGGCAGGGAACCTGGTTTAGATCAGCTTAAAATGCAGCATAGCTAGAGAGTTGGGACTTTTCTCTCCTCTTTCAACACCCTTTGCGCTAAAGCTGTAGGTGGTTCTGAGCAGAGAAATCAGTGCTTCAGGAGGAACATGTCTGTTGAGGACCCTCTGGTGAGTATCCCACACCCAAAACACAGTGTCTGAAGCCAGCAAAGGGAACCTCCCTACCTCTCAGGCACACCGACCGCGATGAGGTGAACAGAAACAGGGCCAGGAGGCTGACGGGCTCCTTAGGGTCAAACACTATGAAAGAAAGCAACAGGTTTTGTTTAGATTGAGGGTGCCCACCCTCCATCTCTAAACAGAGCAGGATGTTTAAGCACAGATATTGGTTTCTATGTAGCCATGCCTTACCATCATCTTGTGCCAAGGCAGAGGACGTGAGGAGGATAAGGACTCCTTGATCTTGTAAATATTTGATGATTGCCTATAACAAACACATACAAAGTTAGAGCAATCTCTCCCTTTCCTCCTTAGCACGCTTTATACCACTTAGCATGACTGTCAACAAGCCCTGATTGCTGGTGAATGTGTGCCAACACCACCAGCTCATTTGCTGCCGAGGAGGACACTGTTCAGTCCATGCCACTCCAGTCAACTGGACCTGTAACTGAGAGCATTCCATTTATGTTGTTCTTCAGCTCTCAAGTTCTTCCCATCTGTTTCTTAAAAAACCAAATATGCTTAGCCAAACTAGCTGTAATTAATGAACAAGGTTAATAATTTTAGTCCCTTCAGTTCAAAAGCTCCTGGGCATCTCAGCCAGGAATTGCTTTCTGCAGTCCAAAGGGGAGGTTTTCCCAGCAGGGAAAGCAAAGCTGGACACTAGCATCTGACAAAACACAACCAACTGTTCCAGCCACAAGCCTGACTGAAGTTCAGACCATGCAGCTTGCTTATTAGCAGCATCAGTATCAATGAATATGCGAAAAAAAAATTTGCTGCGTCTAAGAGACTCCTGTGACTCTGTCTCAGAGCTGGATGACTGCATGTCTAAAAAGATACGTGCACTTATCGAGGCTTTTCTTGTGTTTGGGTGTTGCTTGATGCCTCATCACAGAGCTTGGCTTGGACTGCCTTTCCCTTAGTGGGGACACCCATTTGGATCTCTTTCTTCAATGCAGACACATTTTTTCAGGAAACTTACAGGAACTGAATAACCCTAGGGCTTCTAATGCTCTGTGAAACTTTGTTGGTCCCATTCAGTATGTTCAGACATAACAGAGGATTGGACTGATGCCCACAGCCTCATTTCTCCAGGACAACAGAACAACTTTGGAAATGCTGAACAACTTAAGTGTAATATTCACTGTTCAGAACAGTAGCTCCTTGCTTTGGTTGTCTCAAGTCAGCAGAGCAGCGGGGATAAGAGCCAGCATCTCTGCTGCATAAATCCAGCTCAAGGAAATAGCTGTGGTTTCTCACTGACAGGATGATTTTCAGGCAGGTGAGGAGGAAAGTCAAGTCATAAGGCAGCAGCCACCTGACACAGAGCTGAGAGACATCACTCAGCACCCAGAGGAGCGCAGCTAGCCTCAGGCAACCCCACCTAGCCCCAGCCACCCTTTCATTTTCACTTGGGCCCTGCGCAAGGTGCATGCCTGGCCCATGCACCACTGAAACGGAAAGCAGACGGAGGGCATTTTTCATTCGCACTTTTGGGAGCTGCCGCCAAAGCGGATTCACCTATGGGCCATTCAACAGCATGCTAAGGGGAGGGAAGAAAAACACCCAAAATGGGCTGTGACTCTTTCCTCATTGAAATCGGGGAGATATTTTAATCCAGTTTGACAGATATACGAGGGTGGGCAAGCTCTAGGGAAACGATGCTCCTGATGGCTTTCAATACCACGCTGCTCACAGCCACAACTCAACTATCTCATCCTCCCTGACTCCTCTAGAGCCCAGCTCTGCTGGGCTCAGCAGGATGTATGTTATAACCCCCAGTGGCTGCAGACGTCATGTAATGCACCGGAACAAGCAGTTGTCACAGATCCCAGTAAGGAAGGGACTTGGACTCTGAAAAGTATTGATTAAAGTATCTTTCAGTGGTGAGAACAGGAGAAGAAAAAAGGGATAGCACAGATAAGCTTATGTCCCTTCAGATGCTGGGAACATCAAGATGAACTGCAGCACGGACAGACCTGTACCCCAACCAGAGGTCCAACTGATGCTGCACACTTCAGGATTACCTGCATGTGAAGGGACATTAAGATTGTCTTTGCTATCCTCTTTTTTCTTCTCATGTTGTTACCAACTAAAGATAGTTTAAGCAGTACTTTAGGGAGCCAGAGTGTTTTTCTTACAGGGATCCACAGCAAACACTTGCTCCGGTATGTTACATGTGGGAAGCTGCACATTGCAGTGCCGCAGAGCAACAGCACTTCCAGGCAGTTCATGGGCTGCTGCCAACTTATAGTGAGGGGAGGATGTGCCCAGCCAGCAGTGAGTTTGCGGCCGTGAATTTACAACCCTGAATCTACAGGAAGCATCAGATGTGAGAGAGCAGCCGGCAGCAGCAAAGCCAAACCCAACCCAACCGCAAATCCCAGCAGAAACGCAGGTGCTGTGCTCCACAGGGGTGAGGTTTATCCCTTGGAGTCACAAGGATATGTGACAATCACACTGGGAACAAAAAGACCCGAGTGTGCTGGAAAAAAGCCTTATCAGATAATATATCACCAGGGAAATTCCCCATTAAAAAAAGGATAAATCTCAACATCTTCTGAGCTCCCGGAAGCCCGTGAAGTTTTGGCAGCGTAACTGTGAGTATCTAGCTGAGTGGGGGCTATTTTTCAGCCACGAGGGAGAAAGGCAGGCATGTGACAGCTTATGTCTTTTGCTTAGTAATTATCATTTTGGCATCGGGGGACTTTGCTTCTGCTTTCTTAATACATAAGATCCCCTTCCAGTCCTTGTTGACCATGCTGTTTGCAATGCAAGGGGCAAAATCATTAATAAAGACAATAAAATAATCTCATCTGGCATAAACATAGCCAAAGAAGAGGTTTGCCTCTTGTAATGCCTTCTGCTCAGCAGGGCATGCTCACCCTAGAAATCAGTTCCCAGCTCATAGTGGGTAATCTTCAGTTAACAGTTTATATACAGAAAGACTAAATTACATTTGAGAATAACAAAGCAGGAAAATAATACTTAAAGCAGGGAAATTAATTCCATTTTGCATTAGTTCAGTATCTGTGAATAATGTTACCAAAAGTTTCAAGAGATCATTTAAAAGGCCACTTTCCTCCCAGAATGACAATGTTTTAAAATACTTACCAAGTCCTTTTCCTTTAGATTTTCTACTAACTGATCCATTTTATATTGATCCTTATTTGATATTTCTACTTCATACAGACTGAAGTAAACGCCCTGAAAGCAGACTGCAGACAAAAGAGAGAGAATTTGACATTGAAATGGTGCCTCTTGCATGAACTCTGAACAAAGAAGTGCCCCTGTACCAGGAAGATGGGTGCGCAATTGGTGGAAGCACTGGGTTTAAAAAAAAAAACAAAACAAAAACCAAACCCAACACCGCCCCCCCCCCCCCCCCCCCCAAAACCCCAAACTTTTCAAGATTTCCTAAGCTAGTATATGCATTCATATCGCAGTGAGTTTCCTCTTCAACCCATGGTTCACAAGAGATGTTTCCTATCTTATCTCTACAGCTAACAAAATCAATTTAACCAATGCTGTGTCCTTCAACAGAGACAGGAAGCCTTTCAGAGGGAAATACCTCATTCTAACATGCCATACTCTCCCCTGCTATGGAGTATCCTTATTGTGCACTCTGATCCCCAAGGGAGTTTAACAAAGGCAAGATCTCAGTTCCACCTTTACCCCTCCTGAATCTTGCTGCAAAATTCTTCTGCTCAACTATTTCCTGTCTTTCACCAGCTGACTGTAAGACTGTGGCTCCACAGTACCTTCATCAAGCTTTGCTGTGGCCTTCCCCGACTTCTCCTGCCTCCTCCCCTGCCCTGGCACTATCGTGTGTCCATCTGCACTGCGAGCTGAACACTAACCTCTAAAACAGGCTAGCTGTCAGCTGGCCCGATCAGTGCCCTGACCTGGCTCAGCAGAGCTGATACACAGATGGGAGGCAACGCTGCAGCAGTCCACACTTATTGTGGTGCAAGATGACATGGAAATGCATCTGGAGCTTCTGCAAATCATATCCAGAGCTCTCCATGTGCAACCTGTGGTATCTGTGTCAGTAACTGCACGTCCACTGCAATGCGCAGCCACTCACAGCCATTGGGAGCTCAACACCTTGGGGCTGAGAGCTGCCAGGCTTGTCAAAACTCCATCCCAAAAATCAATCAGCCGCATGAAGCCCGAAGTGTAATCAGACACAGGTCCCCTCCTCCCCACCCTGCACTGACCAGGACAGAGAGTGGTTGACTATAGGCAAGTAGTGTCTCTTAGCACCACTAAGGGGACAGTAGAGCCCTTCTCTCCCTTCCCCAAATCTGTGCTTTTACTTGTTGATTGCTGAGCATTCCCTGCCTCTCCCCTCTCACGCTGCCATTCACTGTCATTGTCAGTCCCCTTGAAGTGATAAGTAGGTTACCCAGGACCCAAAGCTACTGCAGACAGCCACATCTTTTGGCTTTGGCTGGCAGCTACCCGCATCCGCCCAGATGCAGGAGACACGGGGTCAGACCCCAAGAGGTGGAGTGTCCCTCACCTTGTAGGGAGATCATGTAAGAAGGGGAAAGTTTGTTTCTCTGCATTCGCTCTCAGTTGCACCATGTTTGGCACCTTGCAGGATGGGAGCCCATGTCTCAAAACAGGGTCTCCCACCCTGTCCTGTCCCAGGAATGGGCTGATTAAAGGGCTGCTTTGGGAAGAGGATTATATCACACCAGGAGACCACATGAAGTGTGGACAGGAAAACATCCCTGTGCTGCCTTGGCATTTTTCCTCGCTTATCTGCAATCAGCCACCCTTCAAGACAGGACCCAGTGCTACGTGGACCTGAGCTCCGACCCCCTGCGGCAATTCCTATGGCACAGCACAAGCATATGTTACTCATCATGCTGGTGGGTTTTGCACCCACCTTCATTCTCAATGTAATTTCTTTTCCCAAATGCAGCTTCTGGTAGCTTTTTCTTCAAGTCGGACAAACCCATGACATGGTTAACGTCCAGGTTGGGAGGCCTGTGGGGATAAAGCAGCAGACAGTAAGATCACAGGCATAAAAGGCTCTCAAGATTAAGCATAGCAAAGAGCCCTGGTTGCCCCGTCACTGTGAAACCAGAAAAAGCACCTCTGGAGAAGGCTGGAGAAGGTGCAGCTTGTTTAGCACTTTGCTGACTTGAGGATCCTGTTTGTAAACACCTCCAAACACTGATATTGGTGGCTGTGTTACTGGCTGTCACTGGCTGTTTCAAATTGCTGCCTGCTGGTTGGCTTCTGACTACTGAAGATTTTAAATATCTCATTTTTTTGAATGCTAGTTACCTCAATACTTTATTTGCCATCGTGCTGATCTGTAAACACAACTGGCTGATCGTACATGCAGCATCAGGAAGCCTACTTCTCACAAGGAGAAAAATCCCAAGCAGGAATAATTGATTTGGAATAAACATCCCAAAGCAGCTAACAAAAAGAGATAACAAAATACAGCCATTTCCAGCTGCAGTTCAGGGACCGATCTCGTGCCCTCATTGAGCTACTGCCGTGACACTGCACCACTGGCTGCCCAACACCAGTTTCCTGACACTGATGACTGCCCCAACAGTGCAGGTGGTAAGTTGGTACAGCTGCAAGAAGATGCTGATCAATGAAGGCATGGGGCAGAAAAGAAAAAAATGGCTTTCGCTGGCACACAGACACCCAAAGGTGTAATGCTTCACACTCCACAAATTGCACAGAAAGAAGAGAAAGGAGCAACTTACAGCTGGGCTGGAATCGTGGAGCTGTATGGGGTCCTCAGGGCGATGTTGCACAAAAGCTGGCCTTGGATGGAGAGCTGCCCCCTCCATGGACAGTACAATGCTACAGGCAAAAGGAAGAACGGCTCAGAGAAAGCAGGAGAGGAGAGGAGGGCAAACAGAGAACAGTACATTTATGAAACAAAACCAAGCACCAGATGCTCCTACCTTTATGGTTAAGCTCAGGTCTAGAGAAAAGAGAGAAAAAGAGGAACATTTAGCAATGGGAAAAGGAAAACAGCCCACAAAAGTGACTGGGTATTTTGGAATGACAACAAGTTGCTTACAGGCTCTCTATAGCTAAGATGGGCATTTCCTTCGGCTCCCTGTACTGGCAGGCGATGACTATGTATGGGCAGATCTGCCTGGGCCGCTCTGCAGTGCTGCCATCGGACACTTCATACACGTAATACTGGGGTGAGAAGGGAAACATTGATGAAAAAACATGTTGAGGAACCAGTGAGGCACCTGGGCCAGCACTGTGCTCCCCTGCGGCCCGCAAGTGAGCTGTCTGCACAGTCCTGTTGCAAACCTATACCTGGCTCTGCTCGAAGGCCTGGCAGTGGCTGGTCTTTGATGTTATGCTGTTTCTGCTCATGGCGACATGGCAGTCATAGCCAGGAGATGGGCAGGTATAGCTGGTTGTGTAATTCTCAGATACCACCTTGACCTTCCCCTGTGCCGGAAAATTTATTAAAAAAAAAAAAAAAAACAAAAACAAAAAACAAAAAAACCCACATAATTGTTTGCAGAAACTTATTTTAAAAGACCCCCTGAATCCTCTTCCCTACTGACGGGGCTCTGTGCATTTGCATCCTTCCGAACAGGAGGGCCTGACTTGGCTGAGCTCGGCACGGCAGACAAACCAGCGCTGCTCAGGAGAGCCAATGGAAGCAGTGTGTTTTCTATGCCAGCTACAGAGAGCAGGAGCCCATGAGGAGGGGAGAAAGGTACCACACACCAGCCCCATGGAGGAACCCCCTCAAGCCCCCCAAATGCACAATAGTCCAGGGCAAAAGGTGACCCAGTGGGGAATCTCTGATCTCAGCAGTGAAATTTGGAAGGTCCACTGCATCCTCTGCTGCCCTGCAGGCCACCAGCCAAGCCCAGTCTGATCTCTTGCTTTCTAGTCTGACACATCTCATAGTCAAAAACCCCAACGAGGTCTCAGAGCTGATTTTACAGCCCACCCCACCCCAGTTATGGGCACCAATGTGCCTGCACTGTATTGTGGCTTCTGAAAACTATTCCACATAAAAAGAAAGACTTCCATTTTACCTTAATTAGCTTACAAATGACAATATAGCCTGATTTTCCATGATACCAGGGTCTCGGATGAAGACAGTCTGCATACTTGGAAATATAAACCCCTGTGAAAACAAAGCAATGCAAGATAACGTGAATCGTCTGTTGAGAAAAGCTGATTGCCAAAAAAACCCTGTAAAGAGGACCCTCCTTGTGAGAATGGGAGTCTCTGCAGAGTCAGTGCTGCAAACCAAAGTAGCATTTGCTGCCATAAGAAGGGTGAAACTCTTTCTGACTCTTTTCCTTTTTTTGACTACTGGTATGGAACAGCATTATATGTTTCAGGGTCAGCTCTAGGAAAGGAGTTAACTTGGGTTTCTCCTGGAAGAAGTAGCCCAGCTAACATCAGTTTTGCCCACACTACACGAAAACATACTGAGCAAGGGCTTGTCTCTTACATGAAGATCTGGTGAAGGCCTTCCAGGTCAGACTGCAAGTGGGGCAGGTACTTTGCTCAATTTGGAGTCACGCAAAGGCAGCATGATGTTTATACATGGGGAACACACACTGCAAGGGCACAAGAGCAGGCCCATGGCATGGCATAGACCCTCCCAGGCCCCTTCCTTGGCTCTCTATGGCCCTTCAGTGTCCCAGATGCCAACGTGAACCTTCTACCCTGTGACAAGGCCTATTCTCACATGGCTTATTCTCATCCCTTCTCCATGCTCAGGGCATATCATATGTGGATTTATTGGAGGGGTGGGGTGTTGGCTCTTCACTCTTGCTTTATCTCTGTAGACAAGATGGGTAGACAAGTATATGGCGGGGGGAAAAAGGGACTGGGCAGGGGAAGGGCTACAAAGAGATACACCATAATATTCATCTCAGTCCATCAGGAGTAAGATATACACCCAGATAAATAACCAGTTCTTGCTTGTTTTTGCATTCACTGCCATTGACTGTTCAATAATTAGGTGTCTTGGCCTGCAAAGACTTGCGGGATGAGCACTGGGAGATGTTCTGCTTCTGGCAGAAGGATTTCTTTGAGTAATGCGTCCTGCATTGCACGTCTTGAGGCCCCAGACCTTTGGGCAAGGAACAAGCACAGCATGAAAAGGGCTTCAACACGTCACGATCTGCTCTGGTTACTAACAAGACTGCTGGCAAAAGCTCAGCAATGGACTCTGAAGAGCAAACTGGTGGGGAGAGCTGCCAAAAAGCCACTTTGGTGACAAAGGTTGTTATTAACAAAGGAAAAAAAAAAAACCTGAAATGGAGAGGTGAAGGGATGATAACACTCCCTGGGGAAGATCCCATCCTCATCTGGTTGAGGGGACAGGAGGAAAACACTGCTGCTTGCTTGATCCAAACAAATGCAGTTTCCCATGTAAGAAACACGGGAGTTTCCGTGGATCTTTGCAGTAAATAACAAGGCAGTACCACGAGTTTGTCTGGGCTGTTGCTGTTGTTTTTAAAGGACTTGATACACCCAGAACAACGAACAGCTCTCTTGGTCCTCTGAATGGAAATCTTACCTTTTGCTGGGTCACCAAGCGTGAAAATAGAACTGCTGTTTACACGGAGGCCTGTCTGACACACTTCTTTTGCCTGCAAAAGAAGAGGCAGCCTCTTTTACCATCTATTTTCAAAGATAAGGGACACAGCTACTGAAATCTGTAGCGTGACAGTTGGCAAAATACTTGCAACAGGCAAACACGTGCTGCAAGTCAATTACAGATTGTTACAGTCCCAAAACACCCATGGTATAAAGAAAACTAAACACTATGTCCACAGGAAGAACCAACAGGAAGAAAATTTGTTGTTTCAGATACTAAATACTTGTCTTTATCAAGTGTTGTTACAAAAACCTCTGTGGAGGCAAAAGCTTAGAAAAATCTGGAAAAAATCCAGCATCTCCAGAAAGCACTGCAAGCACAAGGCTGGACTTTGCACTTTCTTTATCTGCATGGGCAATTTGTGGAAAAACAAATGCAATGGGGCTGGCATGAAGGCAAAGGACATTTGCTACTCTGTGCTCACTCCTCCATAGGCACAATTACTGCCTTGGGAGCATCTCACCAGCTTTGATTTAATCCATGTCCAAAGTGGATTCATCAAAGTGTGCAACGACCAAATGTATATTGACTGAAGAGTGACAACAGGAGCAGTTTGAACTCATTAGGGGTGAGAAATAAAAGCGAACCAGTCAAACTGTACTCAGCCCCCTTATAAGCAACACGGGGCACTCATCTCGCCTAACTTCTGACTCCTAGAAGGCAAGTGTCCAGCTTCGACTAGCCAGCTAGACCTCTCCTCTGCACAATGGAGAGAGAGGCACCTCCAGAGAACGATTTAGCCCGAGGATTTTAGATGCCTGCATTAAACGAGGTCCAGCTGCCCTCTGGAGAGCTCCCTCTTTCCTAGGGTCTGTACAAGGAGCTCAGTCACTTGGCACAGACTATGCTAAATTTCAAACAGCTAAAATGAAGCCGGACAATTCCTGCTCCCAACCTGAGATTGAAAGTGGTTTATTTTGCTGTAGCTCAATCCAAACTGAACAGAACTAAACTGCATTCAGGCCACTCTCATCCTGAACAAAACCATCCCTACAGTGATTGAGCACAGCATCATTAAATCACGTTAAACATCAATTCCCACTAGATTTCCTGAGCATCCTCGTGTGGACAAACTCTTCTCTCAAAATCAAAAGGATCCTTGTGAAAAATGGGCAGGAATAACTATCTCCCAATAGCTGTGTCAGGCTCGCTCTCCACCTAGATGGCAAAACCAAGGGAACTTGCCCAAAACCACCGGAAAAACTCCTGTCTTCTGTCACAAAGGCGCTTTTCTCTTCTAAGTGTACATGAAAGGTTTCACCTGCCTGTACTTGACCATAAAACCACTGGGACAAAGGGAGACTCCTTCTATCTCCCTGCAGAGGGCAAAGGAGGCAGCCAAATCTCAAACAGTAATCAACTGGAGAGACACAAAGTAAGATCCATCACTAAAACCTCCCAGGAGCTGCTTTCAGATCTTGCTCTGGTCTACTTATACAGTAGTAATCACACCGGTAACCGGGGTACAGAGAGCCAGGATGCTTCAGTCAACAGATCTGCTGGGCTTTGGTGGGATGGAGCACATGTGCAGGCACTTGGCATCAAACTTCTTAAGCTGAATAAACATTTCAGGTTACCTCTTCTTCATTATCAAACAGGAGAAATGCAAAGGTCTCCTCCAGCTCCTCCTGGCTGTACCCAGTAGCTTCCTTTGCTTGGGCAAAAGCTTTGAGCTGCAGAAGACACAACAACACTTTGTTCTAGTCTGTTCGTGCCAGAGCCAAGTGACATGCATTCACGGTGTGAGGACAGCGTGTCCCACGTACCTCCAGTTGTGGTCAGTATGGGGCAGCTGGCAGCAGCAGCTCATGTGCCCACACATCATTCCCTCCCCTAGGCACGTGTACACCCCGTCTCCCACCACAAGGCCCCCAATCCACGCATGCATCTGTCTGTCTGTCTCTGCCTTTGTCCCCAGCAGAACATGTTCAACGTCCTCCAAGGGACAGCAGGTGCATCCAGCCCCGCAGTGTCACGCTGTGCTCATCCCAGGGAAGTCCAGCCTTATTCCACCCTGCCCCTCTTGCCACACGTCGGCTACCGGGGAGCTTGTTTCACCGAGCAGCATGTGGGCTGATGGAGCATCACATTTAGTAGCCAGCTATGGCCATTGGAAGACAAATCATCTCAGCCATGGAGAAGATGCCTACAAAGGGGAGATGCTTGGAGGCACCTCTTTTTTTCTGCCTCCACTGATCAGGGAAGCCTAGACTATTTGACTAGAGGGGGGGTGCTATCACGCTACTACAGCTCAGAGGGTTTGGCTACAGCCAAATAACACATTACTCCAATATCTTTTGTCTGATAATTAAAGCACAGCATGTTCTCAGTGCAGACAGGGAGAACATCATGGGAGCAAAGAGAGCTGGGTCTTAGTCCATGATGTTTTGGGGCTTTAATAAAAGAAGTTGTAGAAGGATGGGATTTTTTTAAACAGCGTTAGAAGATAAGAAAACCACAATCTCATCACTGCTTTTGCTTATTTTGGCTTTAGAACTCACAGGCAAACCAACAAATTACTTGTTACCTGCTTTCCCAGTGTTTTATACAGCTCCACAGTGACTATCCCAGATTTAGGCAGCCAAAATGTCTAAGCTCTATTTAATTCATGACAACAAGCAGACTGGTCATCTCCAGTCCCCAGAGGAGACAGCCTGTCTTCCATACCAATGACAGTGGAACTCTAGGGATGAAGGGTTCTGTACATGCCCCCAGTCAGCTGGAGAAAGGGGAATGGGGTTAAAACTGGTGCCTGCACAGGTTCAAGGGCAGACAAAAGAAATATCACATGGAAATCTGCCTTGCTGTGTATCAGCATAGGTGCAATAACATTAAAGCTCTCCTGCTGGGTATCAAACCAGCATTTCAACCTGCCCGGAAGGCCTGCTCCAGGAACTCCTGCTGAATGTTTGGCAATGTTGGCTGAATGGACCTTTTGTTCCAGATCAGATTGGCAAGGAAGAAGTGCAAGAAAGCAAAGAAAAGGGTCCCTTCAGTCAGGAAATGCGGCTGTACAAGGCAGGCAGATCAGCCACGTGCCGCCAAGGAAAAACCTGCCAATAAACCAGCATTTACAGATGTCTGCAGCTCCCAAAGAAACGCCACTGTTTCCTGAGCTGCCAGCAACATCTTGCTGCCCCACCAGCCTTACCTCACTTAGGAAAACATCTTTTTCCACCAGAATTGCTTGGCTGTACTGAAAACCATCCTGAGATGTGGAGTACAAGTAGGAGCTCTGCAGCACCGAAACTGCTGTCTGCAAAAGGGAACTCGACTCTTCCGATGCTGGATGAAAACCTGGAGGAAGAAAGCAAAAAGCAGGTGGAAATATTAACTCTGGGCATCCCCAGATGAGTATGGGGCCTCAGCAGAGGTGGGTGGCAGCTGAGCGTGATTCACTGCACACTCACTTATCAAGCCCAGATCTCCACAGAGCAGATCAGCTCCATGGCTCCCACTGGGAGCAGCAGCTCCCCTCCAACCATGCAACCCCCAAGTCTTTGTCTGCAAGTTACATTGCCCTTCCGCAGGAGGGCAATACGAGCTTCCTGTTTGCCAGTGAGCCCTTAAAGTTTTTCCTCTGCAACAAAAAAAAAAAAAAAAAAAGAAATTGTTAGCAAATGCTAGAAGCAAAGCCTGGTGGTAAATCAACTTTACACTCTCTGAGCAGGTCGGAGTTTTCTCTTGTGCTAAAGTTACTTAGATTCGTTGCGCACTCTTTTAGGGTGTGAGAATTGATGTCTGCACACAGGGAAAAATCTCGGTGCATGCTCAGTTTCTCAGGGTTACCTGTTTTACTATAAAGATCTTCAGGTATTGAGTGAATGTGGTTTTCAATACCATGAGAGCAAACCCTCCTTCAAAGCCCCATTTGGCAGAGTTTTCTCAAAGTCCAAATTCTCTTGACATCTCCGAAGGAAAAGATCCCAGTAAAACACTTCCCAACAGCATCCCACCAAGAAAAGGTCCCAAAGCAGTTGACAAATTAAATACCCACCCAGACACAAAGGAAAGCCCTGCAGTATTTGTGCTCTTGCAGCTGTTAAAATCCAAAGATTAAATAAAGAGGCCACTTAGAAACACAGGAATTCCTGGGCTCAGTCTCTGTTGCACATTTAAAAACCTTTATTACTGGTGGTGATTCACGAGCTACGAGGTTTCAAATCCCAAGCTGAGTTTTCAATATAGACACATTGAAAAGATTTATTTCTTCTGACCCACAAACTTTAGAAAACAAAGCAGTCCTCTATAAAGAAAGAAATGTAGGACCGCCGAACCTCACCCGAAAAGCAGGTTTTGCATGCTGGTCGCTCTTTAAGAAAAACCTCACCGAAATTTTGGAGGACAAACAGGTAAGTTCTCGTTTTAACCTCTAAAGCAGAAAGGCCGACGTTCCTCTGGTGATGAGCAAGATACCATCCGTTGTCACCCTGCAACCTACCTGTTGTTTTGACTCCTATTTTTAAAGGGTAAGTTTTAATCATTTTTTTTCTTTTCCTCCTCTCAGTTAAAAAGAAGAAGAAAAGAAAAGACAGAATCATTCCCTATGTCACAAATCTTGTTATTCCTCTCAAATTACTCATGGCCATAAAAGGACCTAATATAAGGAACAGGAAAAATAACAGTTCAAATGGCGTGCATTACACTCATTAACTACACTGTTCTAAGCCAGCTCAGCCAGCCCACACTACGGGGCTTAACAGGGGAAGGGAGACAGTGTCTGCATCGTCCCAAGCAAAAGAAAATCCAGACAAGGCAAAAAGTGGGGGGAAACAGTATAAAAACAGCTCTAAAAATGGTTCTAAGAAAAGCACGTAGAGGGCAGGTGGGAATGGAAATTGGGAAAACAGAAACAAAAGTCTTTAAGAGTACTTTTGCCTCTCTTAACTTTGCTCTGGGGTCTTTTGTGCCCTCTTGTATTCACTTTCTAAACCTCCCACTTTCAGGTGATGCCTCTGTAATCACTAGAAGCAGTAAAAAAGCAGGTGAACACAACCCAGCTCTCAAGCGCAGAAAAATTAAAAATAAAGAGGTCTTCCAGCTCTCTCTCAGTATTATTGTTTTCTCTCTTTGAACCTAATGAGGATAGGAATGGATGTTAAGTTTGCTCACTTTTTTCCCTCACTTGTCTTTCATTTTGCTTTGTGTCTCTTGCATCCTGTGGATCTCAAAGAAGAGCAGTCAGGGAGTGCAGACTCCTCCACGGAAATCAGATCAGGGAATTACATCCCAGCTCACAGCTCTGCTCAAAGGCTCAGACCGAACATAACATCCCTTTTTGCTTCTTCCTGGAGCACCACAACGCTTGTGTCTGGAGTCATCCTCCGAGGAGAGACAGCCCTGTCCTCAGCATCTTCTCCACCAGCCTAAACAAGCCCAGCTCCCTTGACCGCTCCTTATGTCCCAAAAGCACAGGACTGCAGCGGGTGCTATTTAATTTCACAGTTGCTGCTCCAAACCATCTCACTTTTCAGGGTGCGAAATTCTTACCGATAGCGTCTTGCAACTCTGCATCATCGACAAGTCTGGGGTCTTGAAGCATGAGAAAGGCCATGTCTAAACTTGTGAGCCAGGAGCCAGTCGTGTGTTTCCACACTGAGTATGTGAGCCACTCAGTTGACAAAGAGAGATTACGGAGTTAAAAACCCCACTTGGTGCAGAACACATATTGAGGGTGCGGGGTGTTAAATCAGCAAAAGCATTGGATATTCAGTATCTTTCAGGGGTAAAAGCTGAAGGCTTTTAATAAAAAAAAAAAAAGCCTGGGAAGCTCTTGGAAATGCAACATAAACAGCAATTTTGCAGGTGATAACTCAAACATTTGTTCCTCCCTGCAAGTTCAGCTGCAGTGTAAAAATGAAAGTCGAAAAGGGGAAAAAAAAATTTGCCCTAGTAATAGATAAATACATGAGATGAAACAATCATAGACTGTGGCACCGAGCCTGACAGCTTGCTGTGACCCTTGTCTCCCCTTTCAAATTTAAGAGGCTCCTTCAGATCTCTTCCCACCCTAAGGAAGAGCCTGGGCTCACAGAAATATACGCAAAACCCTGACAGATTCAGGTTTCATTTGCGGGAGCACAAGGCCCTTGACCGTCTCTTGCACAGGCTGTGAGGAGGTGAAAGAGAAAGTGCCTAAGCCAGAGGTAAAAATGAAAGTGCCCATTCCCCTCTGAGCAGCTTGGATGTGCCACTACCACCATGCAGCACCAGATCGGTCGGAGAGCAGAGATGCATTGCAGGACTGACAGCTGGAGGAGAGCTGGAGAAACTCAGCACAGCTCCGTACCAGCATGACCCAGGTGAACCCACCGTGGGTGTTATCTACGCCCTGAAATCCTTGGGGAGGGGATTCACAGCCTGTCCTGGTGATTTCCTACCCTGAGGGAGAAAAAACTGTCACCTTTGCAGCTATTAACATCAGTTGCCAACTCTGTGAGTAAGGCTGATCTTTCCCTCGTGCTGCGGCTGTGCAGAAGTCATCATCCAAGAGCCTTGCATTCCTTGGAAGGCTGCTAATCTACTCCTTCCTCCTCCTTTTCTAGATTTAAAGCCAGCTCTTTTGACCTTTCCTCCCCAATCACGCCCGCAAATGTCTCGACGCACCCGTGTCTTCTGCAAAGCACTGGCTAAAGCCAACCTGAGTGGATGTGCCCCACCGGCAGACATGCACAGCCCATACGCCTCCCAGGAGCTGCACGCCTTTGCTCTCCTTTCCAATTCAGGGCTCCTGCAGGTGCTAGATGCCCATCAGGAGGGCCAGCCAAGGCCAAGAGGCACATACTTCCCAAAAACAGGATCCTCTTTTGGCTCATCCATTTTCATGTGACCTCTGGATGGCCTCACCATACACAGACTTCGAAAGTCAGCCCAGGAGGAAAACCCACGGCTTTCAAACCACTTACTTGTACAGACTTGTAGAAAGAAAAAGGTTTGCTTTTCTTCCCTGTCTTTCTTTTTTTTTTTTTTTAACCTTAAAATTTTAGTTGCACTTGCTGCAGACACTTGAATGCTGTCAAGTCTCCAAAAGTCTGCAACCCAGTGTGGTCAATGCTGTGAACACAGCCACACTGCTCACCGATGGGGCTTTCGACCTGTCCTTGGCACAACTGCTCCTGCATGGTCCCTTCCCACAGCCCTTCTCCATCTTGCCTCTCTTCAACCAGGATTCCCTCTGTTTTCCTGGCTTGGTCCCATCATTAGTATGAGCTGTAACAGCACGCATCGCTGGCAGTGTCAGTTCTGGCACCACCACATGCTACTCTGGACCATCAACAGTTCATGTACTGCCAGCTGAGACTCCTTAAGATCATCCTCCCAACTTCTTCGGCTCTGCTGAAGTCCGCTTTCTCTCATCTTTTTATAATCTCCCATCCTGATTTTGCTGCTCTCACTCTTTAGTTTTACTTTCTAATAATTTCTAGCGTGCAGTAATTATTATGACAATTATATGAACTGTCCCTTTTAACTCTGCATTATAAAACCCACGGTACTACATGCTTAACCAGCTACTTACCTGCAAACTTCTTTTAGCTATAGCCTGCTGACGGAGCAGCCACAAAGGTGACCTGGTAAACATACTGACAAAGAAGGATGTCTCTTTTTCCAGGAGTCCTGAGACATCCTTGATAAGCTCAGCCAAAACCTCCTTGACGAGGAGCAGTTGGCAGGACAAAGAAATTGAGATAACAAACTGACCTTCCAGGAAAAGAGAAGTCAGCAACAACTGTTCTGGGAACCGATGTCCTACGCCCACTTCTGTCTCTACACCAAAAACGCACAAAAAGTAACTTGCTACCTACCCAAAATGAGCTCCTCTGCAAGAACTTCCCTGTATAAGATCTCCCAGACAGACCAGACCCTCGCCAGGGACACCTGGCTGACTCTGGACTCAGTGACATGGATCATCTTTGAAGTGAGACTTTCTATCACCAACTGGCCCCACTCCTGGGAGCGGTGTGGTGAGCGTCACACTGGTGACACCTCACATAATATATTTATAGCTGCACACATAGGTAAAGGTTCATTAAGCATGTACCTTCTTCGCTAGCTGGAATTCTGTAATAACTTGTAATATACATACACTTGCTTTACTCTTGTAATATAGATACACTTGCTTTCCTAGTGGTAATTTTGTAGTGACTTGTAGCATACATTTATGTATTTGTTTTTACTAATAGTAGTTTTCTAGTAATTTGTAATAAACAAATTCTCAGAAACATAGGCTTTCATGTCCTTGTGTATTGCAGAGTCCTGAGAACCCCACAGTCATGATCTTTACCCAACCTGTGAGTTGGGTCGCGCACACAAGTTGTGACCATGACTGCCACACCTGCGCAGCCCAACTTTTGTAATGAGTCTTGGCTCATTACTGCTGAAGCACAGAAGTCACTTTCCTCTTTCAGTTTAAGCCAAAAAGTGAGCTAAATTAAGCCTAACGAAGCCAAAAATCACCATTTCGTCCAGGAGCAGGAACGTGTCATGCCTGCAAAGTAACAAGATGTTGACTATGGCAGATGCTTCTGACTGTTCTAAGGTATTTCCAATTAATGACATGATGTAAACTAAGCTTACATTTACTCTCCGGGAGTAATCGGGCACAGAGGTGTAGCACAGACCACTCACATGGCTAGCTCATATTAGGTGTATCTGCAAACTGATCACCTGAGGCAGACCCCAGAGACCACTCTGCGCAGCACGGCAGAGCTATCCCCACCATGGAGCAGGTGTCCTATGCCCATGGGGACTGGTCCAGGGCACAGTTAGCAGGGCACCAAAGCAGAAAATTATTTGCCTTGGCATATTCAAGCCTCTTGGGGGTTCTCTTGTGTTTTAGCGTGGGTCCTTCAAAGCCTTTTGATCTCAAAATACACGCTCCTACACCAGACAAGTGCCTTGTTCCTACTGCTCCTGCCATTATCGGCAACTTTTACAGCTTCGCTGCTTCCCAGCATCTTTTTCTTTCGCTTTCTCGCCTTTTTCCTTCTCATTTTTTCCACTGCAAAACACAGACAACTGTTCTAACCTTGTATTTGCCGGGCTGCTAATAAGCAGAGCTGGCTGAGCCTGCCATGCAGTAGTGGATCTGATCTAAACCATGCATCAACAGAGCCAACACAGCTGGGATATTACATATCATAGAATCATAGAATCATTAAGGTTGGAAAAGACCTCTAAGACCATCAAGTCCAACCGTCAACCCAACACCACCATGCCTCCTAAACCATGTCCCGAAGTGCCACGTCTATACGTTTTTTGAACACCTCCAGGGATGGTGACTCTCTGGTCACCTCTCTGGGCAGCCTGTTCCAATGCTTGACCACTCTTTCAGTAAAGAAATTTTTCCTAATAGCCAATCTAAACCTCCTCTGGCGCAACTTGAGGCCATTTCCTCTTGTCCTAGAGAGGCATGGGATGGGTTACCAGGGCAGGCATGCACTCATGGTCCAGCCAAAACAAGACGTCTGGCTTAAACTGGGCTGATGGAGGCACCCATTTGCAGAGGTGAGGAGCGAGGCTGTTGGCAAATGAAAGGGGAAAAGGCCTTCCACCAGGGATGGAAAAGGTGACACGGGTTGTATCATGGGCTGTCTGGCAGAGCCAGGAACGGCTCTAACAACAAGCAGCATTTTCTGAAGGTCTCGCCATGGGTGGCTGCAGATGGGTTCAAAGACCAACTGGCCAGATTTGTGGGGAAAATACTCTATTAAATACAAAGATTCCAGCTCTTCCTCAGGAAGTCCCTGAGCCACAAACCTGCGCAGTTGGCATGAGTTTTCAGAGAAAGAGTGCTGTACCTTTGTCTTGTTCACGTGCTTTTCCCTAAGCAGCCACTCCTGGAGTCAGGATACCAGCCAAGGTGGATCTTTGGTCTCAGCTGGAACAGCCCATTAAATCAGCACAGGGTTTTACCCCTACTCCAATGTGCATGGAGCCAGGCTGACACCATATGATGGATATGCAGTGCCACATTAGCGTGACTGTGGTAGGAAGCATCTCTTACTCTATGCAGTGCTTTCATGGGCAAGAGCAGGAACTTATAGAGTCAATTATCCTGCAACTGCTACAGGCCTCCTGCAAGTAAATCATCGTAACAGATCATTACAAACCACCTCTCTGCAGCGGATGTTTCCTCATGGTCTCAGAAAGAGAGCGGTTGGCTCGCATAGAGGTTCAGGAGCTCTCATAACTGTGGAGCTATTTTCCCCCAGAAGAACCAAGCATTCAAATTGCCGGGCAGGGGGGAATTTTTGGATGGCACAGCTCTGTAACTTTTGCAATTAGCTGAAAAAAGTAAGCAGGCTGATGCAGCTCCACTCTCCTAAATTAACATCCTTGGCCTTAAACCCAGGAGTTATGCCCCTGTTTGGGGTGAGATGGTATCTTTTGCAATCTCCTGGTTTGAGGTATTTAAAACACTCTTCCACAGTGAGACAAGGTGATTGCTGCTAAGCTGGAAAACCTGGGTGCTGGATTGTATTTTAAATTACCTTTGGGATCAGGTAGCCCAGGAATGCAGATATCCAGGCTGCAGGAGCTTTTGTAATGCTTTTCATCTCAATATCAGAGACTGACAGTATCTATTTAGATCACTTTTAGGAGTCAGGTGACGCAGGGAACCCCTGGCACCATCTCAGGAGAGCTACCACTGCCCAGAATATAGGCAACCTTTACACAGACAGCTCTGCTGGAGCTCTGCCAACACAGACTTAATCACACAGCAATATCTGAATGCATCTAGTTGGTTGGGGAGAAAACATTATCAGTTTCCTCACAGGTAGGGAAGGTTATGTTCCTACACTATGTAAAAAAACCCCTGTGTTGTAAGAAGTTTCAGCAAACCTGGTTGTTTCAAACTGTGTCCCAAATTCCTACCCAGAGAAGGCAGCCCCAACAATATCATACATAATTACACAGAGAGCAAGGGAGATGGGCTTGTTTAGTCTTGGGGAGAAAAGCTGGGGAGATCCAACTGCAGCCCACAACTCCCTGATGGAGAGTCACAGAGATGATGGAGCATCTCTTCTGGCACCAGCAGATAGAAAAAATAAGGGGAAACACCTCAGGTTGCACCTTGGGAGGTTCAGACTGGACAAGAGGATGAGATTTTTCCCCTGGAGGGTGATGCAGCCTTAGGACAGGTCGCAGAGAGGTGGAGGTCCCCATCCTGTACTGGGCAAAGCCACAGCTGCCCCACTCTGATGTTGGTGAAAATCTACTCAGAGCAGGAGTTCTACACCAGAGAAACATTCCAGGTAACATTTATTTGATTTTATAACCTCCCTCCTGTTACTTTCAGCTGCTCGTGTAATTGAGGATGTGGTTATTACAGGTTTTCCCTCATTAATTCACTGCACAGGCAGTTGTTGCTGCCTTTCATCTCAGCAGATGCTCCTCAAAGCCCCATCCTGCTGCAGCCCCCCTCTTCTATCATCTTATACAGGGTTGCCACCTGTCGTGGATTCACTCAGCTGCAGGTGTCTGCATTGACTCTTCCCAAATCTAGCACTAGCACAGGTATTTTAGCCCTTAGACAACTAAAGACAACCCTTTCTTTGCAAAACCAGCCAGCCAAGTGATTCTCCATCCTAGTGCAGTAGCCCGATGGCCTAAACCAGCCAGTCTTGATGTGCTTTGACCTTGCGGGAGAGCTGTAGACTAGTAAACTAAAAACCCGCTGATGACAGGCTCGCCTTTGCTAGGTTACATTTCGAGGATCCCTTGCGGGCAACCCACAGACGCTATGCTGAAACCCACATGTTGAAACCCAGCCAACCACACAGCACCCGCAGAGCAACATCTAGCCCTCCCAAGAAACATCAACCTGCTGCCGTGTGAGCTGGAGTTCATCCGTTCCCGGGACCCCGAAAAATCGACGCTGGGGACGTCCTGGATCTAAAGCCCGTGTGCCGTCAAGGCAACTGCATGCGCTGCAACGACACTCAGGGTCTCCGGACACACAAGCAGTCTTGTGAGAGCAAGAGCAAAGGTTCACGTGTTAAAAACAACCTCCCCAAGGCAGAGCTCTCCCATTTGGGAAAAGAAAAAAAACCAACTTAGTTTGCGGCTGGAGAAAGTGGGCATACAGTTCCCCTGCCTGAAACCCCGCAGCTGCATTCCTCCAGCCTGCGGGTTACTTACTCCTTTTGCCTTTGAGCAAGCCTGAGAACCTCCCAGAGATATATCCTTCCTTAGGCATGGTTTGTTGCATTACTTTTGCTCTCACTACAGATGCTCTCCTTTCAGTGTTGACTTTCTTTCCCCCAGTCTCTTGTTCTGCTTGATACGGCAATAGAACTCTAACCACACGCCCTCTATGGACCCTTTGGCTGCCGAAATTACCAAGACACACTTATAGTTTCAAATAAAACCAGAACCAAAGCCAAGTACTAAAATCCCCCCACACACACACACGCTGACTCCAAACACCCCATCAGAACTAGTGAGTAGTTACCTCACCATCAAAAAAAAACAACCCAAAAAAGCCAAACTGCGAAAATAGCATTTCCCCAAAATAATAAACATTTCACTTCCTTGTCTCAAAGCGATTCTAACCAAGAATAATCAGTTGGTCACTTTGGCAGGTGCCAGAGTGACCAACATATATATTTCATGTAATAAAACCAGCCCATTCCACCAAAGCTGTAATCCCACACGCATTTCAGTGGGTGGCTACAGTGACCTACACAAGCCCTTGCCTTGACGCTCCTTCTCTTCCCCTCCTGGCACAGCTGGGGCTGTGTAATGAAGAAAATCAGCAAACTGCAGCAGAAAATAAAGTAAGAGAGGCTATTTTTAATCCAGATAGGTTCAGCAATCTAGATTGTTGCATGGCTCCACAAAGAGTTGTACCAACACAGCTCGAAGTCAGTCGGGATGCGGATGTTAGGGGGTATCAGGGGTGAGTATCTGGAAACGGGGAACATTTAAGCTAGCTCTGGTACTGCCAAAAACACCAGGTTTAAGAGGAACACTAAAAATAGACCAAACTGGTACGTAAAACCAGTTTCAGAGCAGGGTAATACAGTCTCTGGTCCTAGGGGAGTACTTACACTTCTCCTTATCAGAGCAGATAGGGAATTATCTGACAAAGCGATCTTTCAATCGGAAAACAGCAGTTTCTGTGAAATAAGACACTTTCTTGACAATACACTATATCTAACAAATTTGTTCAAGTGCAGACTGGTAATTTCCAGACTCAACCATAGGACAGCTAGTGCCAGTAGAGCCCTGTGTTTGTCTCCCTGTTCATCACCAATCTGTTATAATCACTGTAACGAGATCTATTGAGCAACTGTAAGAAATATCTACTTTGCCTAAATGCTTGGGGTAAAATCATGAGGTTAATGTTCTGACTTGAATCCCCCACAGAGCAGAGCTTCACCCAGCGTCTCCTGCATCCACGATGAGCACCAAACCACCAGGCTACTGATTATTCTGGGCCAGGCAGGCTTTAAACTTTGCTCCCATGGAGTAAGGAACACGTTTTACAACTATTTTTGTGCCATCCACCCTCCTGTTTCCTTCGTCTATCCCAGATTATCCCCCCCTTAAGGAGTGCAGACCTACAGCTTGGCAAGCCCTGCTCCCATCCGAGCCTCTGTGGGACAATTAATTTGAGGACAATCTGGGAGCAGAACTGCACAGGACCAGAGCAGAAACATATTTTTCCCCTTCTTCTAGGGCCAATTTCCCACCCTGCAGGGCAGTGGGCTGCTCCAAGGAGGGAGCAAAGAGGCTTTCCAGCCTTCAGCTCCCCACGCCAGTCCCAGGAAGGGAGCAGCACGCAGCCGATCTGTTTGTATTTCCATATCCCGCTCCTGAAGGGCACCTGCATTGGACCAGCACGGCTGCCCACGGACAGACCGAAGATGTGTGCAACCACAAAACCAAAAAGGACTGCGGCTCTCCCAGCTGCACGGGCCTTGAGGTCAGCTACCGGCACAAACGGGAGCTCGGAAAAGCCAACGTGTCCCCAGTGAGCCAGTCGAAATTAAATAAAAAAAGCTGCTTTCTAGCTGTCGAAGGCCTCCAGGTGCCCAGGGGCTCGGGGCAGGTGCCTCCAGCCCTGGCCCGGGGGCTGCTCCCCCTCAGCCGGTGAGGAGCGGGCATCCCCCTCAAGCTCGTCCCCACGGGGCCGAGCAGCCCCGGCTTTGGAGAAACAGAGGGGCAAAGCCGGCTTGGCCTCTCCTCCCTAGATGAAGGGAGGGATGGAGCCGTGGCTCGGTCCCCGCCAGC
>WAAD01020605.1:68977-79800 GCA_013389945.1 Fregata magnificens
GCGAGAGCGGCGTGGGGGGGGAACAGAAAGTGAAAACTGAACCGGAAAGAGAGCGCGGCCGCCGCTTTCCTCTTCCCGCGGGTCACCGCCGCGCCGGCACCGGCCCTCAGCGGCCCTTCCCGCCGTCCCCTCAGAGCCCTCTCCCTCATCGTCCACCTCCTGTCCCCGGCGCCTTCCCTCGCCTCAGTCTTTCCCCCGGCCCCTTGGTTTGGACCTTCCCTCAGCCCCCCAACCCCTTCCCTGCTCACCTCAGCCCCTCGGCACCTGTCTTCAGCTCTTCCCTCTGTCCCTTCCCTCGTCCCCTCAGTCTTCACCTCCAGCCCGGGGCCCCTTCCCTCACCTCGGTCCTTGCTCCTCAGTCCCTTCCCTCGTCTCCTCAGTCCCTTCCCTCATCCCCTCAGTCTTCACCTCCAGCCCGGGGCCCCTTCCCTCACCTCGGTCCTTGCTCCTCAGTCCCTTCCCTCGTCTCCTCAGTCCCTTCCCTCATCCCCTCAGTCTTCACCTCCAGCCCGGGGCCCCTTCCCTCACCTCGGTCCTTGCTCCTCAGTCCCTTCCCTCGTCTCCTCAGTCCCTTCCCTCATCCCCTCAGTCTTCACCTCCAGCCCGGGGCCCCTTCCCTCACCTCAGTCCTTGCTCCTCAGCCCTTTGTTTTGGACCTTCCCTCAGTCCCCCCTCAACCCCTTCCCTGACCCCCTCAGCCCCTTCCCCTAGGGCCTTCCCCCATCTTTCTTTAGCCCTTCTAGCTCCTTCCCTCATCTCCTCATCCCCTTTCTGTAGCCCTCACCTCAGCGCCTCCCTTCATTCCTCGGCCCCATCCCTGTCCCCCTTGTCCCTCCTGGGGTGACTCCAGGCCCCACTTCACGGAAGACAGCCCCTGTGCAGTGGGGTTGCTTGGTCACCCATTTTAAATAGGATTTTCCTTGTGGTGTTAAAAATGCCCTGTTCCACCCAGATACTCTGGGGTTTGTTCCTCTGTCAAAAACATGGAAGTGTGTGGCCCGGCGGTGGATTTGCTCCAGGATTGAGGAGGATAAATGAATGTTTAAGCAGAAAAAGTAGATAAATAACTCCCTTTCCTTCCACCGCTTGGGATCTGTCTAGATCACCCCGGCAGGGAGACGGTTCGTCACTCGAGCAGCTGCGTGTAAACCACTAGATCAGGTTGCTCAAAGCCCCGTCCAACCCGACCTCGAACGCTTCCAGTGATGGGGCATCCACAGCTTCAGTGTCTCACCACACTTGGCGCAAAACACGTCTTCCTTATATCCAGTCTAAACGTACCCTCTTTCAGTTTAAAACTGTTGCCCCTTGTCCTGTCCCTACAGGCTCTGGTAAAAAGTCTTTTTCTGTCTTTCTTACAAGGTCCTTTTATATATTGAATATATATATATATATATACAGATTAGATTGTAGCTTTCTAGCTGCACAATTACATACAGACTGGGGAATGTACAGACGCTGGAGAGCAGCCCTGTGGAGAAGGATCTGGGGGTTCTGGTCGATGGCAAGCTGAACATGAGCCAACAGTGTGCCCTGGCAGCCAAGAGGGTCAACCGTGTCCTGGGGTGCATCAAGCACTGCATTGCTAGCCGGTCGAGGGAGGTGATTGTCCCGCTCTGCTCTGCGCTGGTGCGGCCTCGCCTTGAGTACTGTGTGCAGTTTTGGGCACCACAGTATAAAAAGGGTACGAAGCTACTGGAGAGTGTCCAGAGGAGAGCCACGAAGATGGTGAAGGGTTTAGAGGGGAAGCCGTATGAGGAGCAGCTGAAGTCACTTGGTCTGTTCAGCCTGGAGAAGAGGAGACTGAGGGGAGACCTCATCACGGTCTACAGCTTCCTCACAAGGGGAAGAGGAGGGGCAGGTGCCGATCTCTTCTCCCTGGCCGTCAGTGGCAGGACCTGAGGGAATGGCAGGAAGATATGCCAGGGGAGGTTTAGGTTGGACATTAGGAAAAGGTTCTTCACCCAGAGGGTGGTGGAGCACTGGAACAGGCTCCCCAGGGAGGTAGTCATGGCACCAAGCCTGACAGTATTCAAGCAGCGTTGGGACAATGCTCTCAAACACATGGTTTGAATTTTGGGGTTGTCCTATACAGGGTCAGGAGTTGGACTTGATGATCCTTGTGGGTCCCTTCCAACTCAGGAGGTTATATGATTCTATGATTCTACGAATGGCTTCCAGCTCCTCCTTGTTACCCATGCTGTGTGCATTGGTGTAGAGGCACTTCAGGTGGGCTATCAACCGTGACACCTTTTTAGAAGAACGTGCCTTAATTCCTCTGAGGCATTTCACTGGTGTTTCCTTGTTGGTTCCTAATGCATCAGCAGCCCCTGGCTCTTCTCTGTTGCTCAAAACTTCATCCCTCTTCCCCGCTAAGTCTAGTTTAAAGCTCTCCATACAAGTCTGGCCAGCTTGTTGGTGAAAACTTTCTTGCCCGACTTGGTCAGGTGAATCCTATAATTTGTCTCCTCCTTCCTAAACCAATTCCTCTGACTGGGAGGATAGAGGAGAACACCACCTGTGCTCCAGATCCTTTTAACGTTGCTCCAAGGGACATATAGTCTCTTTTGATGGTTCTGAGTTGCCTTGTCGCAGTATTGTTGGACCCTCTGTGGAATAGTAGGAGTGGATGATAATTTTTAGGGTTCACCAGGCTCAGCAGGTTCTCAGGGACGTTGTGAATGCAGCAAATAGTCAATGTTGCAATAGACATTGGAGCAGGGAACAGGGCAATCTGGACTTGCCCAACCTCTTACGCAAGGGGTTGTGTGAACACAGTGTGCCAAATTATGGGTCAACGGTTGTGTTGCATGAACGCCCTTTTGGCCATGCTGGGCAATAAGTCTGGTGGGTGCTTGAAGGGGAGCCCACCCAGGATTTCAGGTACTTTTGGCAATGAGCTGTGGCTGACGATTTGGCCGGAGATCCGTGGTGCTGTGTCAGCACAGCAACGTGCACCATGGACGTGCTGTGCTGCCGCTCAGCTGAGCTAATAAATTTATGGGGAGGCTGATTCCTGATCCTTGCTGGTGTTTCCACAGCCCATTTGGGTGTCTCTGTACTCAGCTCCCCAGTGCCCAGGCTCTGGCTTAGCTCTGCTGACCTGGTCAGGTGTATTTTTGCATGCTGGGGTAGCGATAGCCTTAGCAGGAAAGATTGACAAAAGGAAAGGAAAAAAGAAGAAAGAACAATGAGACGACAATGTGACAGCTCGCTTATAAGTCACTTATTGCTCAAAGCAATGCTGCAGGTCAGTAACATGCCATTACAGATACTTCACCCATCCTCAGAATTTGCTACTGCAGCAGCAGAGAGTGCAAAGTGCTACTACCCAGCGAAAAAACAAAGGCACAGGGAAGAGCAAGTGATTTTTTCTGGTGTCCTACTGTCAGTAAGGGCAGTGTTTGATAGCAGTCTCGTGCTCGGACCGCGTAGCAGCGTATCTCCGATTTGCCAGATCCACTGATTTTTCTAGCTTCTGATGACGTATCAAATACTGGAATTCTTGCTGGTGTTGCTGGTCCTGAACACAGCTAGCCTAGGAGTAAGAAAAAAGGCTTTCTGTGTTCCCCTGCCACAGTACTTGGGTGAGGTGAGACAAAAATATCTTTGTGGGGTGAGTGTCCCTGGTTGCCCCGGGGTGTAACACGAACAGCCCCATGTAACCACATGCCTCATCCTAGGACACAGAAGGGCTCTGAGCTTCTGCAGCAGCTATGAAGAAGAGCAGATCCACAGTCAGAGCACCTGGATTTCCACCTCGAGTGTGACCATTCAGCCGCCGCCGCAATGAAACATGAGTATTTTAGTATTAGGAATTATTTCTGATGAGGAAATGTAGGATTTCTGGGGAGAGCTCCTTTCTCAATGATCTATTCTCGTTTCATCTGTTAGAAAAACAAGGAATTTGAGGGAATTTTGTCATCGTTTTGCCGGGGAGAGTAACTGGAGCCTCTGGAAGTCAGACCATTTCTAACTGGAGTTTCTGTGTTGCTGTTTGGTGCCTTATGCCTTTTTGGGTGGTGGCACGTGCAGTCTGTGCAAGAGGAGAGCCCACAATCTAACTGTGGTGGGGACCTAGTTCCTGGCAATAATCTATTTTGGCTTCTTTGAAAGATTGACTCATAAAGTTCCGGCATACTTGCAAGTCTAAAATAAAGAAGTACTCATCTGAAGATCTGTTTCCTCTTTTATTCAGAAAAAAATGAATAATGCCTGCAGATGCTGTCAGTCACTCTGTGAAAGAAAATAGTTGCAATGAAATGAGTCAACTGGGAGGTGGAAGCAGCAGTTCCTGAAAACAACAGCATCTCCCTGCTGAAAGACAACACACAACGATAAAGCAAATAATTAGGTTTGAAATCATTATTGACTGTGCGGGGCAGCATCAGGAGTCCCAGCTGCTGTGTGAAGTGTACAAACACAGCCTGCAAACGCCGGATGGCATAGGACCTGCGGGCTCCCTCCCCTTTTCCTGCCATGTGTAAATCACGGGACAGCAGATGACACAGAAGTACGTGGAAACACTGAGTTTCGCTTTGGTTTTCTCCTATTTCCTTGTAATACGTGGCATGAGAGATTGGTTTGGGTTTCGCTTGGTTTTCTAAGGAAATGAGGCTTGTGATCGTACTATTTGTGTCTGTCTGTCTCTTCCATTAACTTTTGAAGCCATTAGCCAGTTTCAGCCCAATTTGACAGCAAGGTAGTTGTTTCACAGACTGGTTTTTTCAATTTTCTAGAAAATCAGTGGTCTACTGGAGGACCCTCTTCCTCTCCTGCTTGTGAGAACATCCAAAGGGTGAACCATCCCCTTAGCTGCTACAGAGGGAGGCCAGATGGGAGGAGGTCACCAGTGGCTCAGGGTAATTCTGAATAAATGTTTGCATTTGCGTAGACCTCAAAGCCAAATCATGAACTCCATGGCTGGCTGATGCCCAGCATGATTGTTCTTTCATTGGCATGGCTGTCAGGACAGATTAAAGCAGGTCTAAAAGGTAAAATGCAAGCACATGGAAATATGGGTGCCTTTTGGGAGGCTGCTGAAAACCCCAGTGCTCCTCTGCTGCAGAGGCTTTGGACAGATGTGTCCAGAGGGGAGAGGGGCAACTGCAGAAACTGAGAGGAACCGCAGGCAAGTGGCGACAGCAGGGAGAAGAGGCGAGAGGGGCTTCTGTCACAGCAGGATCCTAACATGGTTTTATTTCAAGATAAAGTTTCCCTTCCCAGGCAGTGCTTTCAGGAATAAAGTAGAGCAGGAGTGTTCCTGCCTGATCTTTTTGTACAAGTCTGCACCAAGAAATTGCCCAGTTTTGAACAGAAATGAGCCTGAACCAGAAGCCTCCCTAGATGCAGCATCACCAGGCCAATCTGGAGGGTCAGGTAGGCCCCAGCATGTGTTGTTTGAGGAACTTCTGATGTGCTGTGGCAAAATATCAAGTTCAGAGCCATTTGGCTTGGGACGTGTTGGTTCAGGACCTTAACTGAAAGAGAAAGCGAGGAAACAGAACTTGCGGGCTTATGTGACCTCTTTGGCAGCCTGTTATGTTCGGTCATTCCTGCTGGTATGCCCAGAAAAACTGCAGAGCTCTTTTTAAAGGTGTCATGTTCAGACCATGAAAAGTTTATGCAAAGGCTACTGGGCACCTGAGAAGGGGTGGGAGCAGGCAGCTAGCTCAAACAAAGTTTGAGTCCTTCTGGTTTACTCCAGGTGGACAGAAACAGGTTTGCTCCCACTCATTTCTGCTCTACTCTGTTTTCTGTAAAGGAGTGTCAAACTGAACTGCAGGGAAAAGCATGAAATGCAAAGTCAGGAACTTCTTGACCCAAAGGTCTACTTTATTCTACAACACTGTCAAGGTGTATGTCATCCCCCATAAAGCTGTCTTGCCCCATCCTTCACTTGACTCAAGCAAAACTCCCATAATCACTTCGGGATCTTGCAGCAAGAGAACCAAATTTTGCCCAAGACCTTTAATTTTGTCATGTCTTTCAATAACAGGGGAAAGTCTTCAAAAATACCACAGCGAATACCATCTCCAGCTCTATACAGATGGAAAAATCCTCCAGCACGACGGTATGTGTGTGTGGTTTCTCTGAAAATGACTGTAACATTTATCATGTGCTTTCCAAGTCTGCGGGTGACAGACAGATTGAAATTAGATGCAGAGGATTATTCCTCCCAGAGAAATAGTTGATTGAGTCTTCTCCCTCAAAATCTTCCTCATCTTCCCAGCATATGCTTATCTAGATAGGCCAGCACATTTTCCGAGCCTACCGATCTGTCAAGAACGTTTCGTCTCTTTGAGGAAATCCCAGGTAACTCCCCACTTCACGACGTGCCCATTAATGACATGCTTCTTATTGTGTTTGTTGGAAAATGCGTTGTATTTTCATTGTCGTTGAACTCTGGTATTTGCTCACGGTTTATTCATGCAGTGTACCCCTCCCGCAGTAAAACACAGTTAAGATTTTCAGTTTCTGGTTTGATTTATTCTTGTGTTTGCTTTTTTGGCTATTTTGGTATCTTGCAACTTCCTAAGAAATGAACTTTTTGTTCGAGTTGTGATGACAAACGTTAAATAGTTCTAGCAGCGTTGGGGAATCAGAACCAAAGTTGTTAAAACAAACAACCAAGCCCCTACAAAAGCCTTTAACAAAACGCAGCTTGTTTTGTGGTGTTTTCACAACAGTGTAAAACCACACACCGCACAGGCAGCTACAAGGTCCGCTCAGGAAATCAGTCAAAGATGACAAGAATGTGACAAAGTGCAGATGAGCATTTTCAGTGGTGAGCAAGTGATTTTGTTTTTCAAGTCCCTTTGCCATTTTCCCCTCATTTTTTTAATCATTATTGAGGTAGTTATTAAAAAAGAATAGCTGTGCTGCTTACTGTGTATTTTTGCAATGTAAACCTGACAATCTCTGAAGATAGTGTTTTATTATTAATTATTGTTAATTAATATGTTCTTAATTATTACTCCTTACTCCTTACCAGGCACAAGACTGGAGCCAGGAGGTACAAGCTCTTTCTGTAACAGAAATGTTACTGCTTGATCATGGCAAAACGCGAGACTGCAAGTTCGAGACTGTCCAGATCTAAAGAGAATATCTTTTTCTTCTCTTGCAGTAATCAGTCCTGTAGTAATTAAACAGAGGGAGCATTTGCAATTGAGCTGATACCAGCTTGTGTGAGGCTGGAGTTGGTCATACCACTCTTATTTCAGGCTATCTGCCGATGCAGGCAAGTGATCCTTAGTGATCCTAAGTGATCCAAGTGATCACTTAGCTGAATAGCTAAGTGATATTTACAGAGGATTATTTTCTCATAGGTGGAAATTTAGATTGTACCCATGATCATCCTCCACAACCGCTTCTCTCCCACTTTGACTGTGCTATTTCCAACCTCTAATCTATCTCCTTCCATGTAATCCTGCATTCTCCCTACAGAAGAGTGAGGTGAGGCTGAAGAGGTGCTGGCTGGCCTCAGAGAATAAAGTTTCTCCTGCCATGAGCCCCATCAGCCCATTCAGTGATGCTCCTCCGTCAGGCAGATGTTATAAATCAGTAATATCCATATTTTACAGAGGAGAAAACTGAGGCAGCAAGTGCTTTGCTGGAGGCCAGATAAGGAATTTGGGAAGGTTAAAATGCCGTCATTCTTAGCCTTCTGCTTTCAGGTGTTGTGTATATAGGGATATGTTTTGAAATAGGAACACTTAGTCCTGATCTTATCAAACTGAGGCAGACACTGCATTTATCTCTTCATATTATTGCCTGTATCATAATTTTGTTATCTACAACTGATTAACCCTCAGCACTGTCTGAACTGCAGCTCTGCAGAGTATTTCCATCTCTACCTGGCACTACCTGCTATTCTCCTGCACTAAACTGATGAGTTTATCCACTTCTTAAATTTATCCCTGGACCCACCTTGGGGCAAGAGGTGAGAGAATTTACGTGGTTTTCCAAGATCACTTCCATCCCTATTGTCTGTGTTTCCGTTACAGTGCTGGCATGCTAGCCCTTTGCATCTTTAAATAGGGAATGGAAACCTTGAAAAATTTAAAAAACAATTACACAGCAATCTCGTCCTGCCTTTGAGGCTGGCATGAACGGCTGCAACATATGGACATAAAAGATAACATCTCATGTTTTGAGAGGTCCCATCCTGGGCTAATCCTTGTGCCGTTGCAGCTGACAGGGTGTAGCAATTTTAGCTTTTATGCAGTTAGTGCAGACACACTTGATTTTCTTACTACATGAAAGTGGCAGCAGGTCCACCACTGTGCTGACCAGAAGTTTCCCACTGGAGTTATTTAATTTCATCCTCCTGCAATGGAAAATTGGTTTTCTTCAAAATTAACATTTTCAGGAGAAAAACATCCACTGCTGGAAAACATTGATTCTTCCGTCAAAGTGGGGAACAAGCACAGGGCGGATTTCTATTTTAGAAGTGCAGTCACTGCAGAATAGTAAGAAGCAATAGAATTTTACTTTTTTTCCTAAAAATGTAATTTTAAATTTTTTTAAAAATATGGTTTCATCCTTTATCCTACTGTGGATGGAAAGGGGAAGCAGGTGTTCTTCAGCTGGCTGCGTACCCTAGAGCATAGCTCCCAGCCACCTCAGAAATGCACATACGAATGCAAAGCAGGTGGGCAAAATGAAAAACATGAACAGAATTGCAAATGTATGGCAGGACCGTGAAGTGAAGGAATCCTGCAGAATCTCTCCTCGGACGAGCAGCTCTCCTTGCAGATCTACTGCAGAGATTGTTTGGGGTGAAGGGGATTTTTTTGATCTCTGTTTCGAATCCATTTCTTATGTCTCCTCGCTTACTTACTCCAGCAATTTGGGAAGGACGTCAGGGGAAGACTGCAAGACTGGGAGTGTAATAAAAGTAGGACACAAGAAAGCTGATACACGCCTCCTCTTTCAAGACCCGGATGTAAATGAGAAAAGGTTAATAACACTACTGCATGACAGTTGCCCAAGCTGCCAGCAGCTGTTGACAAAGCTTGATTCCGCTAGCGAATTCAAGGCGTCGGTGTTTTGAGTGCGTGGCACCTTTTTCAGAGTTCAGGAAGTGCAGAGTCAAGTTGCATTTCTCAAACCAGCACCTAAATTTAACTCCTTGCCCACACAGATGCCAACCCACAGGTCTGGTTTCTCTTTGGGTAAATTGCTTTGCCAAGGCAAAACAAACATACAGGCACCGAGGCCTCTTCCAAAGTCCTCATAAATATCAGCTACCTAAATAATCTCTTGGGAGTTAGGACAGGAAATGTGTTGTATTTCTGGATGTGACTACACGAGTGTGGGGCAGGAGAGGGAACCTGGCATGCAGGGGAAGAAAATCCAGGGATGAACAGCAGATAACTGCACAGCCTGGGTTCTTTCTCCTACATTTCTAAGCGCAAAGAACAGTAATTTAGAGGCAGAGGAGGAGGGGAAGGTGGAAGATGAAGTCTGTGTATTACCTAGCTCTTTGATTTCTGGCCTAGGTGATAAGATGGGAGAAACAGAGGAGAATGTGGAAGATTTTAGGGCAGTCACTGACCTTTATGTTCATATTCTGAGTGTGATATGCTCATGTTTGGCTCCCGTCTCCTGCAGTTTGGTTGCTGTGGCTTCTCTCCCACTCCGTGACCCTGGGTAACTGATCAGGAATTTGTTGATGAGATGCAATTGCTGCGTAGGGCTCCTGAGCCAAGGAAAGGGATGTGCTTGGAGCCGTGTCTCTGAGGCAGGCGAGCTGATGTTATGGGGACCGGATACCTGAGACACCAGCAATACCATTGATGGTTTCATCAGCATGATCAAGCCTGGTACGTGGCTGTTTCCCACAGGTTCTGCTGCTGCCTCCGTGTGGGCCCAGTTATTTTGGAAGGTTTAAAATAAATATTTTAAGGAATGCATCTTACCCTAGCTCCTACCCTGAGAGAGATCTGGGGTAGACAGTGGAGAAGTGGTAGAGAAGGGTTGCACTCTCCTGGGTGAATCAAGTGGGAATCAAGCGATTCAGGCTGTAATTTCAGCTTGCACTGATTTCTTTTTGTAATCTTTGGCAAATCACTTCACCTTTCTGTGCTTCTGTTTCCGCTGCCTCACCTACTTGTAAATTTTGCAGAGCAGCCATCAACAGGACAACCCAGCAAAACCGGAGAGCTCAACCATAATACAAATGACTAAGAAATGCCAGTCCTTATGGAGAGGCCAGGAGGCCTGGCTCCCCGCTCCGCGTTGCACGTGTGATGTGCTGTTTCCAGGAGGTAATATCATCAATGACCAGGGAACTTGCGCTGGTCCTGGTGACTCTGGAAGAGCAGCTCCCTCAGCCCTGGGACCTGAGTGGACTCTGTTGCTGTCTGGGACCCAGGGAAACTAGTTCCACCACATTTTTGGTACACACTTGCCCCAGTTCTCCCTCCCCAGTGCTCTCTCGAGTCCACTCCAGTGCACCCCAAATCTCCCTTTGCCACAGCAACTCCCCCAAACACATTCTTACCCAGCTCCTGCACCCCATCCCACGGCCGCACGGGTGGCCGTCGCAGCCTGTCCTTCCCCTCCATGCTGAGCCCCCTCCCCAGCACCAGCCCCCCCCAGCCCTACCTCCCTCCAAAACACCCCGTGTCCCCAGATCACCCTCCCAGCATCTCCCCGTGTCCCACACCAGTTTCACAGGCACCTCCAGCCTCCCCTACACCCTGTCAGCACCCCAGTCTCTTCTCACCAGTGCCACCACCACCACCGCCTTACACACACACCAGTGCCCCCAGTAACCCCTCCCCCCCGCACCAGTGCCCCCAGTAACCCCTCCCTCC
>WAAD01020605.1:80469-126667 GCA_013389945.1 Fregata magnificens
CCCCGCGAGCAGCGGCTCCCTGCGGGGCGAGATCAGTGCGTGGGGGGCGGCGCGGTCGTGGGGTGGTGGGGTTTATGTGCGTGGAGGGGTAGGGTTGATCTGCTCCGGGAAGAGACGAGGGCTGGTGTTAGCGTCGTGGTTTGGGGGTGGGCAGGATGGGTTTGGGGGGCGAGTGGCCTCTCCAAAGGAAGGGGATAAGGGGAAGGTGAGGATGCTCTCGGGAGACCCCCTGCTTCTGGGCACGGGGAGTTACCGTTGTTCCTCCATGAACTAACGTGCGTGTGTGATCCGAAGAGGCGGTGTTGGGGAGCTGGAGGAGAGGGGATGGCTCTCTCCTTGGAGGGAGATGCCGGGTGGGAGCCATGCAACACCCCGGAGGGCCTAAACCCTGCCTCCCGCCAGCAGCTGCCTCCTGAGGGCTGGAGGTGGCAAAGCTGCTTGCATAGCTGCTGAGAAATTGTGCCCCTGGGATGGGGCACAGCAGGCTGGAACATCAGGCCAAGCCCTGCAGCCTGCCCTGCAGATGGACTGCAGCAAAGACCGTAGCGGGTGCAAGGCTGTGCTGCATGGCTGGTTCCCCTGGTAGGGATGCTCCCTAGGTGCATTAGGAACTGGCCGTGTTCCCCTGTGTTGTGCTTCGGCTGGTGAGGCAGAGGCGTAAGTCTTGAATGTGCAGATTTAGGAGGGGGCCGTCTCCCTCCTGAGCCATAACCCCAGGTGCAGCTGGCTGGATGTGGATGTGGGAGCCCCATCCATGGGGACTGATGATGTTGTCTCTCACGTGAGCCTGCCACGTAAGGAATTGTGCAGTAGGAGAGAAGAAATTTGAGGAGCCTGCAGTTTGCAGGTTTCGTTTTTCTGGAGTATATGACAGGCCTTTAATGAAGTGCTGCTGGGGCTTGTTCGTCTTCCCACTCCTGTTGGTGACAAAGTGGTGCTGCTTGGTGGCTGGCAATTCGAGGGCTCCATCCTCATTTGGACTTCTTGCTTCTCCTGACATATACCATAAGAAGGTCCAGTGAAGGAAAAACATCTTGCCCAGGGATATTGGCAAAGGGAATGAGGATCTAACAAGCAAATAAAAAAGCCTGCACATACTATGTGCTGTGAAAATGCTGGTACTCGTGATTCCCTTTCAGGGGGTGGTTTCATTCCACCATACACCTCAGCACTGTGTTATTCTTCAGGTCTGCTCCATCTTTCATAACCACTGGCTTGTCTTGGCATTTACTGCTTTATGCTGGTAAATAAAATGCTGCATTTAGGGAGGGAGAGAGGGATGGTCAGTCCAACTGAAATACATGACAAGGTGTTTATTTTTTTAAAAGTAAGGCAAATCACTCTTTTTTTCCTGCTCTCTCAGTGCTTGCCTTGAAGTGGGGGTCTTATGGAGATGTATTCAAAGGGGAGGAACTGTAGCTGCAAGGTCTGGTTTGCCAATGTTTTTTAGTGTCAACCTTTATGCGAACAGCACCATACTGCTCCTATAAGCCCTGCTTTTGCAGCGTATCAAGGCACTTATTTTTATGGAGAGGATGCATTTATCTTGCTGAAGGTTGCATGAAAACATACGGGGCTGTTCTTTACTTGTTGCTACCTTGAAAGCAAAACACACCTGAAAGGAGATGATATTGTCAGCTAGCGCTGGCAAGTGAAGCCCAGACTTGCCCCGTGTAGGTGTAGATGCTCAGCAAAGGCGTTAAAGCTGTTGAAGCTCCATTGACTTTTTGGGAAGACAGTTTTTGGGTGGGCTGAGCGTGTGCCGTTTCCAGTGGTTTCAGATGGAGCCAGGAGGGACAGTGCTCCTAACGCTAAATAGTTAAGAGCTCGCTGGGATGAATCTGGACCTAATGAATGCTGCTGGGCTTTGTACTTGGATAAAGTTTCAAGCAGGTACAGCAAAGCATTTCAGAAGCTGTAAGGGAACCCAGCAGTACAAACAGTCCCTGAGAGGGCAGCGGTCAATGGGGAACCCACAAACATGAAACACCTGATTTAAAGTTACATGCTGAGTGGGGCATGGTATGGAATAAGCTCCTTGTTCCCAGCTCTCTCTTTGAGCTGCCGGCCTATGTTCCCCATCTGCTTTTCTCCAGCACAGAGACCCATTTGCTCTGCATGTATGGTTTTATTTATTTACTTACTTGCTTATTCTTTCCTCTCTAGGCTTCTGGGCCGATCGAACACCAGTTCATGAAGCAGCCAGGCGGGGAGAAATCCTGCAGCTGCAGCAGCTGATAGAGGGTGGAGCCTGTGTCAACGCGGTCACGTATGACTCTATCACCCCATTGCATGAGGCGAGCCTGCGAGGGCAAACACAGTGTGTCAAGCTCCTGCTGGCTGCTGGGGCCCAGGTGTGTATTTGGGTCTGATCCGACTGGGAACATCATCTTGATGTCTGAACTTATTTCTGGGATCTGGATTATCCCCATCTAGCTCTAGGCTCTTCTTCATCACCTTGGGCTTTCTTGACAGTCAGCAGAGGATGGCAGGCCTCTTCAGAGGGTGTTTGACTTAAAAAGTCCTCATCCAGATGCCTGGAAGTATTTCTCTCTCTGTCTCTCCCCCTCTCTCCTCACTGAGTATCAACAGAGCCCGGGGTGACTAGGAATCTAATTTAGATGACTCAAGTATCTAAAGCTATCTGGGTTGAATCAAGGGGTCAGAAGGGGAGCAGGGGACATGTAGCTTCCAGATGGGATTTATATTTATTCTTTTGTTTCTTCTTCTATTTCTTTAATTTTATTATGGAAACAAAAATCAGCTAAACAGAGTCTTTGGATATAGCTGGCGACGACTGTCTTGAAGGGCTTGTGACTTCTCACATGCTGAAGACAGCTGTCCTCAGAGCAAAGCTGGTGAAGTGGAGCATGTGTGTGCTCCATGGTCCTTCTCAGTGCAAAGTCATCCAGCTTGGCTGAGTCTGCTGGTGAAGCTGGGCTTTGCCCTAAAGCAGACGAGGAATTGTGTGTGTTACTCAGCTGCAACGCTTGTAACCTTCAGCAGGAAAGTGGTAGAAAAACATAACGATGGAAATAATAGCCTAAACTTGTGACATTAATCTGTGCCCTGAGAGTGATGGGAACAGTGCAAGCCAGGTTGCTGGCAGTAGCAACCGACCCTTTCCTGAGTCCAGACTATTTCTAGAGTTAAAAGAAGTGAAAACATAGGCAAGAGGGTACTGCCACACAGCAGCCTCTGGGTACCCACCATTTTTTTTCTACCTTGAAGGTGGATGCCAGGAATATTGATGGCAGCACTCCGCTCTGTGACGCCTGTGCCTCGGGTAGCATAGAGTGTGTGAAAGTGCTGCTGTCCCACGGCGCCAAGGTGAACCCTCCCCTTTACACGGCATCTCCTCTCCACGAAGCCTGCATGAATGGTAAGCCCGCGTGGTCTTATCTTTGCATGGCTATTTGCAGCTTGGAAAAAAACCCAACAAAAGCAGCTGCCCAGTATCTTAAATTGACCGTTAAGCTGTTGTTGCTCATCAGACCATTACAGCTTGCAAATATATCAGCCTTACGTGGGCACAGCTCCCTTTGGACGCAGAACACAATGCACTGTGGTATCAGATGAATAAAGCCATCCCTTGTGTTGGGTGCTTTTATCCCACATGACGGACATGGGATAAGATGTTAGTCAGATAAAGCACCAACTTCTTGATGCTCTATTTGAAAACCTTGAGCCAAACCAGTAGCTTTGCTCTTGCGAGCAGAGGGGAGTTTGCATCCCTTCCCTCTGATCCAAGTTGAGATGGGATAAATTGTTCTGATTAAGACACGAGACCATCTTAATCAGGTGGTCCTGTCCCAGACCCCTCCTCATTGTTCAGAGCTGATGGATGAAGCTGTGAGGTGGGAAGAAAGTGCCAGGGACTGTTGGGCAGCGTTGCTGCCTGTACTGCTCCTTGTCCTTCTCTCAGCCTTTTCCAGCTGGAGGGTCTGTCCAGGGGATAAAGAGAAAACTACAGGGGCCAAAATAATGTTCCAGCTGGCATGTGCCAGCCACTCTGTGCTCCCCCCATCCTCTACTCAAGCCTCTCCTGGACGTTTGGATCTGGGTTACAGAGCAAGAGCAAGCATCAGGGGTGGCTGTGACAGCAGCAGAGGCAGGGGGAGTGGCAGAGGGGTATACAAGTGTAATTCCAACCCTGAACTTAGACTTGCATGAATGCAACAGCAGGAAAGCCAGGATGTGAGAGCGGCAATGTCCCTGTTAGGTGATTGTGACCAAATCTCTTAATCGTTTTGTGCCTCAGTTTCCTCTTTGTAAGATGTAATACCTCCTCTCTCCTCCCCGTCACTGTTTTTGTTATATGCTGTCCTGGACAGAGTGTCCATTTGACTATGAAGGCTGTGGGAGGCAGCGTTTTTGACAAAGAGGTAGTTACTTAAATACGTAGCTGTGAGCTCTTGCTTAGCTTTTCCTCGTTAAGCCTTTTTCCTAAGGCTTGTTGATGATGACTGCCCGCTTTCTGTTAAGTCGTATTATTAGCATTGGAAAAAGTAAAGCTGGAGTGGTCTTGAAGGTGATCTAATCCACCCAGGGCAGGATTAGCCATACAACCAGCTCCATGATCAACAGGTGGTTTAGTGCAAACCCTTGAATTCAAGTTTGTTTGACCTGACTCCCTGTGAGACCTGTTAGCTTGAGCTCAGTGCTGTGCAGATGTGACTCTATTTCTTGTGCCCTGGTCTCAGTCTCGATCCTACAGTGTAATGTGTTGGCTCACAAGCATTTCTATTTTGCAGCCGTCACCCCAAATATTAAACAGGCTGTTTGTGGGTCAAGCTGATCTCAGCATGCCATATGCTCCCATATGAGCTGGATTCTTTCTTTTGACTTGGATCCTCCCTTTCTAAAGGTAGCTCAGAATGTGTGCAACTCCTCATCGATGTCGGTGCAAACTTGGAGGCTCACGACTGCCATTTCGGGACGCCCCTACATGTGGCCTGTGCCAGGGAGCATCTGGACTGTGCAAAGTTGCTGCTCAAGGCAGGTATGGCAGCCACAGGCTTTGCTTCTGGGTGGTCAGGAGACAGTGGTGTCTGTACGCAGCGTTTCCCTCGGTGTTCCGCAGCAGCGTTCTTGTTGAAGAGCTTATTCATTCACAGTGTAATATAGATGACAAAGGTGAAAGGTCTTGCCTTTACCTGAGCAAAGCTTAATGCTTAAGCCTTTTTTCAGCGTGTGCCTGTCAGTATTCAGTTTGGGATGTTCCCAGTGACATTCCCATTCTCTTATTTTAATAAAATTCAGAACTCTTCAGCCCCCTAGAGCAGTTTCAACTGCTTCCCCAAAGTGGTATCAACTGGTGGGCATGCGTTCAGCTTTGGTAGCACATTCATGGTTTTGGATAGGTGTTAGGGAGAGATGTTAAGGTTTGATGTTGTACAGAAAACCAGAGATGAAGTCGCTTCATACCTCAGGGAGATCTGCTCAGTCTTATGCCCAGATGAGTTTGCTAGATGTTCAAGTCAATGTTCTGTGCTCCAGGTTTCACATCCCAGTTTTCTTGCTGCTAACTTTGGGAGAATTTGGAGTTGGACTTCTTGTCTTTGCCTGTGCTTACCAGGAGGAGATTTGGACCAGGGGTGGGGATTTGTTTCCCTGAACATTAGTTGTCTAAAAATCACACATCTAAGCTAGTTTGTTTCCAGCCACTCTGGTTCCCTGTCTTGAGCACCCATTAATTGATTCCCCAGAAATACCTGTTTCTCCCTGTTAATTATAAGGGCAGTTCAGTGTGGCCGCACATATCTAAAAGTCAATTGTTTGAATTCGGTGAGGTTCATCTCACCTCTGTGGAACAAGTCAGTTGATAAAATGCAAGCGGTTGTGGGGGGATTGGAAGGACCTTTTACCATCAGTTTATAAAAGCCAAATTTTCTTAGCAAAAATATCTGTAACTAAAACTTGATCCTGCAGTAGTGTCTGATAGTGAGCTGCCACATCTCGTGGGTCTGGGGTATTTCTGTTAACAAAGATGTCACTGTTTGCCTTGAATGGGAGCACTCCATCGAGATGACTGGGGATGGCTCTTTGCTGGCTTTGGACAGCACAGATTCAGGAAGCAATTCTGAACTTCACACTCAGCAGCTTATTCACCCAGTAACATGGACATCCTTTCTCTGCAAGGAAAACATAAAGCCAGAGGAGAAAACTCATGTGTTGCCAGCACCGAGATCTTGTTCAGCAGTTTGGTTTCCTGTTTGTGCTGTTTTGTTTGGATCTTGTTCCAGCTGCCTATGCATGTTTTAACAGCGTTTTTTTCTCCAGTCAAACCACTCCTTACGTTTGGGTCAAGCGAGGCTTTCAGGAACACGTTTGTTTTTCTTTCTGGCCTCAGGGGCAAATGTGAACGCTGCTAAACTTCACGAGACAGCCCTCCACCACGCAGCAAAAGTGAAAAACGTAGATCTCGTGGAGATGCTGATTGAATTTGGAGGAAACATTTACGCAAGGGACAACCGAGGAAAGAAGCCATCGGATTACACCTGGAGCAGCAGTCCCACAGCAAAGTGCTTTGAGTACTATGAAAGTAAGTGAGATATGTTCCCCTGCCCCAGGAATTCAGTGACTGCCAACTCCATTGTACCACATCATTATTCTCAGTCCACTTTGATTTGTAGATCCCTGAGCATCTTCCTGTGAAGGTATAGAGTTCTTGGTGGCAAATGTACGCCAGCTGGCCGTAGGCTAGCTCTGCTTAATTGTGGTTGACTGACAGTGGTAAGATGGTTCAAATCATGCCCTCAGTGAATTCAGGTCCCTCTTATGTGTCAGCATCAGCGTTTATGCTTTGGTGCATTAAGTCAGGTCAAGGAAATCGCCCAGTTGAAAACTCATTTTATTTGGGGCAGGGAACGCGTTAAACTTTAGTGGCACTGACGGTCTGATTTTGGAGGAGACTGAGGTTTGAGGATGGCTTTAAATCAATCTTTGTCTTGGCTACCCTTAGAGGAGTAATTCACAGACCTTTCCAAGCCTTTGCAGACTGCTGCTGCACTAGATGATCCTAAACATCATAGAATCATAGAATGGTTTGTAGAATCATAGAATTCTTAAGGTTGGAAAAGACCTCTAAGATCATCAAGTCGAACTGTCAACCCAACACCACCATGCCTCCTAAACCCATGTCTTGAAGTGCCACGTCTACATGTTTTTTGAACACCTCCAGGCATGATGACTCCACCACCTCCCTGGGCAGCCTGTTCCAATGCTTGACCACTCTTTCAGTAAAGAAATTTTTCCTAATATCCAATCTAAACCTCCCCTGATGCAACTTGAGGCCATTTATGTTGGAAGGGACCTCTAAAGACCATCTAGTCCAACCCCCCTGCCATGGGCAGGGACATCTTGCACTAGATCAGGTTGCTCAAAGCCTCATCCAACCTGACCTTGAACGCTTCCAGTGATGGGGCATCCACAACTTTTCTGGGCAACCTGTTCCACTGTCTCACCACCCTCATCATAAAAAAAATCTTGTGTATAGAAAGAAAAATTTCTTCCTTATAGAAGAATAAAGTATTTTCTGGCTTTGCAATCTTTTGTGTGGTGAGCACCTTATAGCCTCTTCTCCCTCTCACTTTTCTTCTCCCTGTAGCAGTCTCTCCTCCAAGTTATTCATTGCTCTCTTTTCTTAGAGAGCAGTGAAATGTGCAAGTCTGGCTGCAGCTGAGCTGGCTGAAGAGATTGAATCCCACATGCCCATAAATACTCCTTATATCTTGCCAGAGTTTACTGCCCTCTAAACCCAGCTGTCAGAACTGCACGTGTAGTTGCTTTTCAGTGCAGACTGTTGTAACAGTACTGTGCTAGCTTTAATAGTATTTTTTTTCCTTTTGGTTTGATCCATTAAATTCGGGACTAGATCCAGGACGGAGGCAGATCTTGGAGGCTGGTGATTGCAGAGGCTGTGGGGGTAGGGATAGCAGCTTCTGAGGACTGACTACTTCCAGAGCAATGTGCCCAATTCGAACTCTGCATCTGTGCATGAGCATTAACACCCGGCGTTGAGGCTGCGGGCTGCAGATTGGGGGCTGTCTGGAAGGGGCTTGGGGAATTTTATTGTATCGCTCAGCAGAGTGCTGAGCGAAAAGCGTTAATGCAACCCTTAGATGGAGAAACGGAGTGGTAGAGAAGTGTTGGAAATAGGTTTTGTTCCTATATACAGTGTTGCTGAGGCTTAATACAGCATCACTAAGGGAAATCTGAAAGTCTTGGATAGCCCCAGTAGATCAGAGCAGGTGATCCAGTGGGCACCGTTGGCCTTTGGGGGATGCAGGCAAGGCAGGGAGCTGGGGGAAGTGCGCTGCAGTGGTGCTCACTGTTTTTGGTGGGATTTGCATTGGGATGGGTCTTGAGAGAGCACGCCTGTGGCTCTGCAGTGCCTTCCTTGGGCCTGTGGGTGCTGTGGGAGGTCGAGTGCTTGTAAGCAGAGCCAGGCTTGTGATCATCACGGTAGGGGCGATGCCAAGCGTCACCCTCCTGGGAGGTCTGTGCTCTGCGGGAAGATCAGCCGTCTGCTGAGCTGCACCCCTAACTTTGGATCCTCTTTTCTTGTTTTAGAAACGCCTCTGAGTTTGTCGCAGCTTTGCAGAGTTACAGTGAGGAAAGCCACCGGGCAGCGAGCACTGGAGAAGATTGCCAAGCTAAATATTCCTCCGCGATTAATCCAGTACCTGTCCTACAACTGACAGGGGTGAAGGTGGTCAGGAAGGATGATATCTCTAGCTCTCGCAGTGTGAAGTATCTGTCTCTTTCTCTTCTACCTCCCCCCAAGAAACTAATTTTAATTTAAGCAAACTGGTGTAAATAGTATTTATGAGGCAGCACTTCCTCTTCTCTGTGGGCAAAGACAGACTGAGGCAACGTGTAGCACTGGCTTGAAGTTGTAACCTCTCCTGGGGTGATCTGTTAGACTGTCACTGTATTCAAGGCTGTAGCACTTGGTCTTTGAGCAGGATTAATCTTGCCTAATTTTACCTGTCTCTAGCCTAAAGGCATATTGATATGATCTAGCCAGGCTCCCTTTGCAGTCAGTGAAGAGAAATAGATACTTCTGGAGCATGATTCATCTGTCCTGTTTTAGATGCCCATGCTATGATGATACAGTATACCTCGGGAGCGCCTGTCTCCGCTGATTGCAAAGGGATTTAGAGGCGATACCCTCAGATACGGACGTCCGTGTTTCTGCAGTCAGAGCGCTAGATCCCACCTCTGTGTTAATAACTCAAGTGACAACTGCCTAATGCCAAGGGACAAGGCTCGAGAGACCTGCGTGCTCTAGCTGGAGGCAAATTAAGTCCCCAGCAAGCTCAGGACTAATTAGAGGCACTGCAACCGGTTACTGACTTTCCATGAACTTCAGCGGGCTTTGGCTCAACACCAGCAGTGAGGACAAACTGCTGCCAGATCAGGGTTGACTTTGCCCATGCTCCTTCCTCGCTGAAGGTGGGCCAACTCTTATTGTAGAGTTCCTCTAGGGTATCACCATGTCTAATTTTCAAGCCCAAGCAGGAAGCAGGTCTCTCTGCATGCCCAAGGATGCTTTCCTCCAGATGGCTGGTCCCAAAGAATATTTCTCCACTTGCTCTGAGCCACTGGCCACTATGTTGGTTTTATGTACAATAAGCGGCAGAGCTGCTGCCTGGTGGTGCCTGAAGTATGGCGAGGGCATGTCCCTTGTGTAGTGGTGCCGCGGATCCCTGTGGTGTATACCCACACGTGAAAGGCAATGGGAGGGCTGGGCTCTGCCTTGGGTTTTGAGATTTTTATTTTTCCCCCTCTGAGTTTCTCTCTCAATGCTGGAGCCTCTCCAGAGGTTGGCAGCGGGAGCCAGCCCTGAGCAATGTGCTGCTGAGTGTTGTGCTCGAATCCTTTGGCTTCAGCAGGCATGACTGCAGCTTTGTCCTTTGGTGATTTAAACCTTCAGGGTGACATTTGTATGAGCAGAGCCAAAATTGTCATCTTCCTTCCAGACGAGACGTTGCGTGTTGTCTGGAGGCAGTAACCTACAGGATACGTGGTACTAAGGGAATGGAGCTCCCTGATGCCCCCATGGCAAATCTTAGCACTGTGATGAGAACAAATTCCTCCTCCGAATGATAGCAAGCGTTATGAAATCTGCTGTCTAACGTGGCATCGAGCTAACTTAGGGCTCTCAACATCCTTCATGCTGTGAACTAACACGAGAGCAAATGGTCGCTTGCCTGCTGCCTGCAAGATCTCGTGCTCTTCAAGCCAGCACGATGGGGCTCGGCCTTGGGAGGGAGGGGGAAAATAGCATAAGCACAGAGTTAAAGAGCTGAGGTGGAACTGAATGCACTTTAATGGTGACCAGCAAATCGCTTTGTTTTTTAATTTTTGGTTAGGTTCATTCCCCCCCGCACCCTTTTGGGTTTTTTTGCTGTGTGGTATCATACAGAACAGGACAGAAAAAAATTTGAGATCCTGCTCTTTGGGGGTTTGTCTGTTTATAATTCTGATTTTTGTGTTTAAAGTATGAGAAATGTGAAATTGCCAAAAAGCTCAGGGAAGGCCTAGAGATGTTTTTTGTGGGATTCATCCCTGTGATTGATCGGATAAAGGTTTTGTATTGTATCATTCAAGAAAAGCTTCCTCTGCCCAACGTGCATGTCCTTGCAGATAAATATGTATTAGGAAAGTGCACCTTTTGGTAATCTAGGGTGAAAACCTTCCTTCTTGGTTCAAATTCAAATCCCTTGTTAGGTTGCTTTTTTAACATTGCCTAAGTTGGTGAAATAATGAAATGGTAAAGTCCAAGCTTCCAATGTAAAAACAAAAGACTCCTCGAACAACTGGGAATAAAATTACAAGTTCCTATTTATGTCATCTTTATTTTTTTCCTCTCTTTGAAGTCACCTCTCTGGTAGGTTCTAAGGTTCGGTTATTTTTTTTTAATCTCTTAAGAGGTCCTGCTGATCACTGCGTGCATCCAGGAAGGACTTACTGAGAGAGGTAAGCACCTCTTATTTGGTGGCAATAGCCAGGCTCATTCAGTAGCAGTTTTCTTAAGGCATCTGCTTCTTATGGCCATGTCTGGAGGGAGAGGTGTTCCAGGCAAGTCCTTTGAGAGCCAACGAGCTAGAAAACAACACCCACGTCGTTCCCCGGTGCGCCGTGGTACTGAGGCAGGTGGCTGGATCATGCCATGGCTGTTTATGACATGATGGGTGTTTACTTGTTTCTGGGTTTCTAAACTGCAAGTGAAAATTGAGATTGAGATTCTTTTTAATCTTTTATCCAACCTGTCTAGGCCTTCTTTTAATCCTGCAGGGATTTCTCAGCTGGTTGTGAAGCACCTTCTGAGCTATTGTGTTTTACAGCTCAGAGTAAAGGCAAAGTAGATACCAAATTAAACCGATGCGATGTTTTGGCTTCCCTTAATATTTCAGACTGCAATTTTTGTGGCAGTTAGCAGTTACTGCATGAGTAGCGGCATCATCCTTGCCGCAGGTATAGTCTGGATAGCTGAGAATCACTGCAGCCGTCCCAAACTAAGATGGAAATTAGAAGCTTTGGAGATAACATTGCCCTAACAGGAGTTGGGGGCTACGCTGGGGGTCAGATTTGGATTATAGTCTCTCCTCTCCTGAATTGCTGAGGGTACCTCCACTTACTAATGCAAGAGACCATGGCAGGTCATCAGAGAGCCATCCCCAGCACTCCACTTCTGCAAACCCATTGCACTGTGTCACCCTGTTTGACATGAGCTACAGAAGTGGACGGCTCAGGATTGCCCACAAGACATCCCAGAGGCCGTGGACGCGCTGTTCTGTATCCCATTAAGCCGTACCCATCTCTCATTCCACTGTTGCATCGCAGGTATGGGTTGGGAAAGGCAGTTGTGGCTGCCCCCAAGAGATTCCTCCTCCAGTTATTTTTGCACTGGTTGTGTTTTGTTTCTTACCTGTATAAGAAAGAAGATCTCAAGAGGACCTTATCTTCTGGAAGTTTTGTCACCCAATTCACGCTTAGTTTATAGGGACTGGGTGCCTTTGCTCTTTCAGTGGCAGCTGAAGGACCCGTGGGTTTGCAAAGAGTTTGGGGATTGTTGGGAATGAAAGAGACTGTCTAAATCTCAGGTATTAAGTGAAACTCCTCAGCTGATTCTGCTTGGGTTACACCCTTTGCTTTATTTTTATGTCAGGTTCTGGCTATTATTTGACTTCCTTCACCCTTTAATCCAAATGTCAAATCAGGGCATGAATCCAATGCAAACAAACGCAAACCCACCAGGCCAGTCCTGCTTTCATCTGTCCCCTTCCCAGCCTCCCAAAACTGCAAACGCAGTTGAGCTTTTCGGGCCACCTCCCCTCTCCTGTGGGTTTCTCAGCCAGCTTTGCTATAGGTCCAGCAGCACGGGGAGCGGCCTGAAATAACCCTGCTGCTTCAGGGAAGCCCAGGTGAGAACAGAGCTTTGCTTTCATCTGTGCAAATCGTCTTCTGGACAGTCAGCCTTGCTCCTGGGCGCTGCCGGTTGCTGCTCACCGGGCTTCTTAAGGTCGGCTTGCAAGCAGGGAGCTTGATTGTAGCAGCTTTTCTCCACCTATGTGAAGTTTGTCCAGAAAAAACAAGGTGTGACTGGAGCTGATGCCTTGGAAGAAAGCCTTGCGGCTCTGAAGAATTAACTCCTTCTAACGCCAGCAGCCGTTGCTTTCCCTGGACGACGCGGAGAGGAGCCACCCTTCCCCTCTGTGGATGAAGGAAGGATTTGTGCCGCTGGTTGCAGCTCCCCAAGTCTCAGCGTAAAGAAACGGCGGCAAAGGGAAGGCATCAAACACAAACAGGGTTGGTGTTTTTTAATATCTTCGGGGGACTTTGTAAAGAGAGTAAACCCCCAGAGCTGCCCTAACCTTAGCATCAGCAAACAAAGATGTCAGTGTCCTCTGGAAAGTGGCACCTGAAGATGAGTAATGCAGTGGTTGCATCACGTTTACGGCAAGCATGAGCATGAAGTGTCTGTTCTACCTCTTGATTTAAAAAAAAAACAAACCCAAACGCTGAAGACCTTGAGTGCTTACCTGAGCTTTCACACACCCTGTTCATCACTTCCCTCCTTGCTTCAGGGGAACGAGCGATCTTGCAGGCACTTGCAAGAAGATGGCGCCTGTCCCGTACACTTGAGTGGGAGCCGGTGTAAACCGAGTTTGGGGGGGGTCTCTGCTGACTTGCACTTGCTTGAGGTCCAGCCTTGGGCAGCTCGGAGGCTGGTGAACGTCCTGGTCCCTGGTTTGGGGGTGGCCAGAGCACCGGTTGTTTTGAAATCAGAGTTTTTAAGGCCAAAGTTGTTATTTTCAAACTTAAAGCCAGCATCTAAATCTGTAGGAAGGTAGTGAAGCATAAGGGAGGAAAAAAACCTACTGATTTCTTAGGACATCTGGAAACTTTGACTACACCTATGTGGCACCTTTAGATTTGCCTGTGCTGTTAGTTAACCCCAGGCTCTCTTCCCTGCATGTCACTGGGGACAAAAACCTCATGTGTCCTGCAAAAAAACCCAAACCAACTGACTTTTTCAGCCAACAGCGTAGATGCAACTTGTGCTTTGGTAGGTGCCCTGTAACTGTGATACCCTGATGCTTCTCTCGTTTTTATAGCAGTCACAGCCTTTTAGGGGCACACTGGCTGAGATTTTGAGAGGACACTGAAATGATGAAAAAACACGCCCTGCCATGCCCCCCAAAAGTTTTAGTTCTTGTTTCCCAGGGATGCCTCCCACATCTCGCTGAAACCTGGGGAGAAGGGCTGGGACTGGGGAAACCTCTTCCCCCCTGGGCAGCTTGCAAAGGGGCTGGGGGAAATCCTGAGTCCTGGAAGAAAATGGAGGCTGGAAACAACATCCCAAAGAAATTGGGAGGAAGGTGATCCTGTTTGGGGACAAAGGGACAGTCCCTCTCTTCCCTAAGAGATCCTCTCCTGCCAGCCTGCTCCCTGGGTCCTTCTCATAGACTGGAGAAGCCGGTCGGGGTGGGGGGGAAGGGTGCCTGTGGGTTTTTGGGGAGGTGGTTTTTGGGGAATTGGCACCGATTTGTGACGCGAGTGTGAAAAGCTTCAAAATCTTCAGGTTTCGTTGCAGCTGGGGTTGCGGGGAGCCTCTTCCCCCCTCGGTGCCGCTTGGCGGTGCTACTCCCCGGGAAGAGTGGGAAATATTTAACCAGTTGGGTCTGCACCAGCCACATTTTCACGGGAGAAAGAGAAATCCTGGAAAAGCTTTGAAAATTTGCTCCCCAAAACAAGCCCGGGCGGCTTTCCGTGGGCGGGCGGCAAAGGCATCGCAGGTCCCCCCAAGCCAAGGTGCTCTTTTATTCCAGCACAGCTCTTAAGTCTGCAAACATGGGCCCCATTTCACCTGTATTTGAGGGTTTTTTTTCCCCTCCCTTATCCTGCGTAAAAATGAATAGCAACAACGTCACCTCCGGGTGATTCAATTCCTACCTCCGGGCTTCAGTTCTCTGCATCGCAAAAGGCTTTTTTGCATTCCCCAGATCTGTCATTAATAGAAATCCCGCTCATCTCGGCTCGGGGAAGGGGGTTGTCTTTTTAAGGAGAAAAACATGAATTAAGGGAAAGTTGTGCAAACTCAGCCCGGCTGGGAGAGATGGGGAGTGTGGGGCAGGTTGTGCCTCCCTGGATGAGATGAAAATAGGGCAAAAAATGGGGATGGAGGGACTGCAAAGCAGTTATTTCTTCGTTTTGGCTTTGCCTGAGCTCACTTTTTTTTGGGCATCTGTTCTTGCAAGGGCTGATTTGGGGCTAGTATGGACCAAGGTGGGAAATAAAGGGTTTGGGTTTTTTTTTTAAGCTATAAAGAAAGGAAGGCGCTGGGCTGAAAAGCTGCGGAGATGAGGATGGGAGTTTTTTATTATTTATCTCCAGGGGTGATTTATAGAGCTACAGCACCATCCTCCTGCCTAGCCCGGGGGGGAAAGAGGGAAAAGGCCCCAAAATCTCCTCCGGTTGGGATACGGGGGGCTGTGGTTACGTGGGGCTGCCGGCACGCCAGCGAGCAGGGCCGCGTGCGTGGTGGCTGAGGTCATGGCGCTATTAATTTCCCTTTAAAAGCCCCGACGGCTCCTGCGCTGCAGGGATGGAAAATGAAGCAGCTCCGATTGCGGCTGCTGCAGTTAACCCCTGCGGGGATGTCTGACTTTTTGGGTTGAGAGCGCCAAATCCCACAGTGCCAACGACAGACTACATCCCTTGAAGACTGATGGTCACCACCTTGACCTCCCTGTGGCTGCTGCAGGTCCTCATCTGGCTCCCGGGGGGCTCAGGGTCCCTTGAGACGTCCAGGAAACCCTCCCGGCGCCTGCAAAGACCTTGTCCAATTTAATCCCCTGCCAGCCAGCCGGGCTGGAGCCACATCTGCCCACACTGCGACGCTGGAAAGCCAGCCATCTCTGAGTGCCCGGGGGGCTGGCGGCTGGTTGCATTTCATGCTTGAAAGCCCCCGACGCTGAGACCGGGGGCTTATTTTGGTAACTTGAACTTGGGAAACCCCTCGGCCACGGAAGGTGGGGAGAGGAGCCTTGTGAAATGTGGTGGCAGCTGGGGGCTCCCGGCATCCCTGAGAGGAGCCCCAAGTGTCTTTGCAAAATCTCTTGGGGCTTTACATTGAGCCTTGGGAACGCCGGGAAAGCGAGATGGGGGCGCCGGGGAGGTGTCCCCACTCCTTGCAGCGGGGCACAGGGCATTAGAGCAGCCCTGGGGCCTCTCTCAGCTCATCTCATGCCCCAACAAACTACCGGGCATTTGCAGAGCATGGGGGCTCCTGTCCTGGTCCCCTCTCCTGGTCACACTTGTCCCCATCTCCTGGTTGTTATGGTCCCCTCTTCTTGTCCCACTTGTCTCCTGCTCCCACTTATCCCCAGCCCAAAGACTTGTCCTTGTCCCCTGGTCCCACTGGTCACTTCTCCTGGTCGAACTTGTCTCCATCTTCTGGTCCCATTTGTTCCATCTTTTGGTCGCAGTTTTCCCCTCTCCTGGTTCTTCTTGTCCCCAGCTCCTGGTCTCACTGGTCCCCTCTCTTGGTCACGCTTGTCCCCACCTCCAGGTCTCATTTGTTTCCCTCTCCTGGTCCTGTTGGTCTCCTGGTACCATTTGTCCCCTCTCCTTCTCCTACTCATCCCCATCTCCCTGTCCCACTTGGCCCCTCTCCTTGTCCCACTTGTCCCCTCGCCTGGCCCTGCTCTCGGGGGCAGCAGAGGCAGTTTTGGTTGGGATTCAGTACAGACTTTTGGGGCTGGAACCTTTCCCCCTGGGGGAAGCCCAACGCAGCCCCCCCCAAGCCCCATCACTGGAAGCCCTGGCAAGCGCAGCCAAGAGGGTGACGCGATTTTGGCCCGGCTGTGAGCTGAGTCCAAGGAAACTCGTGTCATGCAAAGCAGCTCAGTGCCTTGGATGCTGCTGGGCATCTGCATCGTGGTGGTACCCAGAGCCCCATGTGGGACAGAGGGGCTAATGCCAAAAAAAAAAAAGGGGGGTAAACCCAACCACTCCGGTCCCAAAAATCAGGCACTTTACCCCAAAGCAATGCTCCATCTGGTGCGACCTCGGGCTCAGTGCTGAATCTGGCACCAAATTGCTCCATTCAGCAGCATCTTGGCCATCCCTGGGCACTGTTGCCCGTACTGCCCCATGCCCTGTGCCCGGTCACGGGGCAATTTGTGGTTTTGTTTTTTTTTTTCTTAATTTCTCCTGCAGACAGTAATTTCTCCTTTCACAAAAAAATTCTGAAAGAGGAAAATAAGCCAGAAAAAGCACTTTAAAACAGGTTAAAAAACGCCCCTGAGAAATGAAACAGTTTTCCGCCAAACTAAATATTGGAAAGGCGTATTTGCAAAGGGTTTTTTGGGGTTTGTTTAGTTAGTTATCCCCCTGTGCAGAACCTGGCTTGCTGCAACCCAACTGAACTCTCCTCTGCAGCATCCCCTAACCCCTCACCCCACCAACCCAGATCAACCCTACTTCAAAAACCCTTTTTTCCCTACTTTTTTATGGCAACCGGGTGTCGCTGGGGCCTCCCCTTCCTGCGGGCAGCAGCATTTCCCAGGCAATACGTCATGTTTGCTTAAGAGCAGAGTTATTGCTGGGGAGGAGGCAGGGAGCTGCGGCCCCAGGGGCTGCGGGAGGGGGAAAAAATGGGGAAAATGGGGAAAAAATCCTGCCCTTCTTTTCAATGTCCTTGGGAGGGCCCAGAAAAGCTCCTTGGTCCCTCTTGGGGGTCTCAGTATTGTTTCCCCAATGTTTACTTAATATATTTTTAAAGCCCAGTTGTTGAAATGTTATTAAAATATCTTGTTTTGCTAAAATAAAAGGGAATGGGGAGAATTTGTGACTGATTCAGCAGCACTGGAGCAGAAGCATCTCTGGTCCCCCATGGTGGGTGATGCTGGGGGGTTCATGAACTGCTTTTCTCCTAAAAAGTATCATTTTAGAGAAAAACTGTGTCCAGGTGAAGCAGAACCATGAGCAGGGGAAGGGGAGCAGTGGGGGGGTATGGTTGGGCCCCTGTTTTTGGGTGGTGCTGGAGCCCTTGGTGGCTTTTTTGTTGGAAAGGCTGGAGGAAAATATACAGAAAGGTGGTGGAAGATTCTTTGCCAGCAGTGGAGATGGGATCAGCTGCTACAGTTTGGATCCAGGAGATCCCCCCAAGTCCCATCCCAACGGATCCCCCACGCACCATCTTGCAGGATCCTCCATTTCCCATTCTAGGTGATCCCCATGTCCCATGCTAGATGAACCCCCCAGGTCCCATCACAGGTGATCCCCCATGGTCCATCCCTCATCTGCCACCCCATGTGGTCCCCCTTCAGGTCCCATCTTAGATGATCTCCCAGATCCCATCCTAGATGATCCCCCAGGTCCCATCCTGGGGGATCCCCCAGGTCCAGTCGCTTGGAGGATCCTCCAAGCCCCATCCCAAGTGATCCCTACTGTGCCATCCCAGGTGACCCCCTCCCAGGTCCCACCTTAGAGGATCCCCCAGGTCCTAGCCTAGATGATCCCCCAGGACCCATCTCAGGTGACCCCAAACCCAGGTCCCATCCTGCAATCTCCATCCCCAGGTGCAGGGGACCATCCTGACCTGGTTTTGGGGTGGAAATGGCTGGTCTCTCCCATGGCACCCGACATCCCTCCTTTTCCCCCCACCTCCCAGGCACTGAGTGCATCGCCTGCACCCGCTTAATTAATTTAATTGTTAACTAACGCCTGATCCAAACCCCTTCGCGAGTCATGGATCTGCCCCGCATGGTGGGAGGCAGCGTGCAAGCTCCGGGACGGATCCTGCACAGCCCGTCACCTCCTTCCCCTCCAGTGGGGCAATTTGGACCTGGAAAACTGGATTTGGGAAGCAAAATCCACTCCCTTGGCAATGCTGAAGGAAACAGGACCCTCCCATCCGTCCGTCTGTCCATCCCAAGCGATGCCAGTGGAAACCTTCCCACCGCGCTCCCGAGCATCAAACTGGGGGACAAACGGGCAAACATCTCCAGTGCAAAAGCACAAATAAACTTTCTTCTCTGGGCCGGTGCTGCTGCCGATGGGGCTGCAGGGCCTGTCTTTCTGGCCAGGGTCCAGCCTCCCATTCAAGATCATCGTTAAGAAAAAACAGCTCAGGATAAGTGGTGTGAAAAAATACTCCAGTAATTAAACAACCCCAGAATAGAAGGAGAAAAGGTCAAGCCTAAAAATACAGGGTATGGTTTTGCCTCTGAAACGTAGCATTAATAAATAATCACATTTTCGGGAAGGTCTAATTTTAGCGTCTTGGGTACAATAGCCTGGTGTGACCCCTTCCCTTGTCTTGATCTTGCTGGATTTGTTTTTTTTTTTTTTTTCCAGGCTTTGCCCCGCTCTTGTCCCCTGCAGAGCTGCAGGCAGGTTGGGTGTGCAAGCGAGAGGGCAGCACGTGGTGAAGGTGCTGGGTGCCGGACTGGGGGCCGTGCCGGGGGTGGAGCGAGCGTGGGTGCGCTCAGCCCCGCCGGCCGGCGTGCAGGCACCTGCCCAGTTTTCTCAGCATCGGGAAAACAACTGGAATTACCAAAGATCCCAGACCCAGGGACGGGCTGGAGGTGGGGGGGCGAGCAGCTTGAACATCCCCGGAGCCACGATGTCCCCCGCAAAACAGCTATGCCCGGCTCACACCGCCTCCCTGTTTGCTCGTTAGTGCCTGAATAAGACCCATTATAATTAATTCTCCTTCAAACCCCTCCACGTAGGGAGTCACCTCAGCCCAGGGCGGGAGGGCTGCTGCAATTGGGTTTCACCCTCTTTGTGGGGAAACTGAGTCACGGGGAGCATGACGGGGTGGATTACGGCCAGGAAAGCTGAATCCTGCTCTACATATTTTTGGGATGGGTATTAGGGCCAAATCCAGCTGCCAACTCTGCTCTTAGCTTGGGGGGGAGAAAAGGGCCCCCAACACCCTGGGAGTGCAGACGGCAGACCCCAAAAGTGATGGGGATTTGGGGTGGGGGCGGCCACAACCCAGGGGGCTGCAGCTGGAGGGTGCCCAGCACCCATGAGGGGCATCTTTCCAGCTTGTAGGAAAAAAGGATGGGGGGGGAAGAAGGGATGAGGGTGACGCAGGGCTTGACCCTGGCTGGGATGCACTGATGTTGGTGATTTGGGGGGGTTGTTTTTTAGCAGGGACCCCAAAGAGAAGCCGAAGGAAGCACTGGCAGCCACCAGGACACGGGGGGACCTTTCTTTATTGGACTCGGCGCAGTGCTGGGGGACGCACGGTGGCCACTGGCACCTCTACAGACATGAGGGGTGCATCTTGTGGGAGGGCAGTGGGGAGATACCCCCCTGTGTCCATCTGCACCACGAGCCCCATCCTGTCGGGTGGGACACCCACATCCGACGCAGATGCTGGCTGGTGACGCTCCGGCTGGGATAAACGAGGATTTTCCAGCCCAGGATGGTGGAGAAAGGCAGTAGGGGATGGAGGGGCTGGGGGACCACCACAACCTCTGTTCCCTACGAAGAAATTAAGGAATAATTAAAAAAAGCACTGTGAACATTGATTTTTCCAACCACCACCAAGAGTTGCAGGGCAGGAGGTGGTCAGGATGGTTGATATGCAAGATTTGGGGTGGCTGTTGCAATGGGTGGGGTGGACCCCTTGGTCTTGGGCTTTCCATGGACATGGGGTTGGGTGCGAAGCTGCATCCCAGTGAGTTACCTGTGGGATGGGGTTGGAGGTGGATGGTGGGGGGCTCACTTCTCTGTCATCATCCTCACAAACTCCTCATAGTTGACCTGCCCGTCGTTGTTGCAGTCGGCCTCCTTGATCATCTCGTCCACCTCCTCGTCTGTCAGCTTCTCGCCCAGGTTGGTCATGACATGCCGCAGCTCCGCCGCGCTAATGTAGCCGTTGCCATCCTTATCGAAGACGCGGAAAGCCTCGCGGATCTCCTCCTCGCTGTCCGTGTCCCTCATCTTCCTCGCCATCAGCGAGAGGAACTCAGGGAAGTCAATGGTGCCGCTGCCGTCGGCGTCCACCTCCCCCACCATGTCCTGCAGCTCCGCTTCGGTGGGATTTTGCCCCAGTGAGCGCATGACAGTGCCCAACTCCTTCGTGGTGATGCAGCCATCTCCATCCCGGTCGAAAAGGGAAAAAGCCTCCTTGAATTCAGCGATCTGCTCCTCCGACAGCCGCTCGGCCATGGTGCTCCCCACTCGCACGCGGCTCTGCCCCAGCACGCCGTGGCGCCGGCGGGGAGGTGCGGATGGGGCCTCCTCCCTCCAACCTGCCTCTCCCCGGATGAGGAGGAGGAGGAGGCAGGAGCTGGGGCACGCAGGAGAGGCCAAGCCACGGGGTCAGCAGGAATGGTTCAGCTGGACCCCGGTGGAGTGGGCAGGGGAGTTTTGGGGTGCTGGAGAAGAAGGGTGACTGCCAGCCCCCTTGGGCCACCCCGGCTGCCGTCCCACTTGCTCTGCCGGTGGCATTTCGCAGGACCGGCTCCTAACGAACCTCCTAATTAAGGGATTTGCGCTGTGGCTTGCAGCAAAGTGGTGGTTTCGGGGAGAGGCAGGGCGCTGGTGGAAGGGGGGTGATACACACTATTTTTGGCTATTTTAAGGCAAGTTTGGTGGGGTTTGGAGTTGTGCAAAGGCCTCCAGCCCTGTGTGTGGGGGTTGAGAAGGGTCCACCCAGTCTCCCCAGCCCCAGGGCCACCACGGCGATGCTGGCAGTGCGTCAAACTTGTCGAGGGAGGGTTCCCTTGTGCAGGTCCAGGCACAGTCTGGCTGCCTGGAGCCGATGTGCTCCGCGCTGACGGAGACCTGAATCAGCCGTGATGCCTCTTCCGGGCTCCCCGAGAACGGCCCCGCAGCCCCCAGGGCAGCTGACGTGGCGGTGCATCAGGTAAGCAGTGTCATGAGTCCTGCCCTGGTTAGTCAGGGGTTAACCCCGGGGCTGAGTGAGGGTTAACCATGTTGTAATGGCCTCCTTTCATTTTTACTCATCTCTTACAGCAAGGAGTACAGCAGGGTTCAGAGCCAAATGACAATGAGGGCTACTTCTCTGTCCATCTGTCCATCCATCCTACCATCCATCCATCCATCCATCTATTCTCACTACATTCCACCCATCCATCCCTCCATCCATTCGTCTGTTCACCCATCCACCCATCCATGCATCTACCCAGCTGTCCATCCAGCAAGCCACCCACCCATCCATCCGTGTGTCCATCTATCCACCCAACCACATTATCATCCATCTATCCCACCATCCATCCATCCATGCACCCATCCATCCACCCAGCCAGCCAGCCAGCCAGCCAGCCACCCAACCAAACATCCATGTGTGCATCCATCCACTCAACCACATTATCATCCATCCATTCATCTGTCCATCCACCCACCCATCCAGTCAACTATCCATGCATCCCTACAACCATCCGTCCATGCATCTGTCCATCCATCCATGCATTCCCATTACCATCCACCTACCCGTCCCTCCAACCATCCATCCCTCTTTCCTATGTGCCCGTAACAGCCAAGCAACCTTCACCAGCTGGGCCAAGGAGCTAATGGACCCGACGATCAGGTGCAAGCAGAAGATAGTTTGTCTTTCTTGGCTACAAGAAAATGGCACCAGTTTACCCCAGTTTAACCCAGTGAGGAATCAGAGCTGTGGGATTTGGAGGGAAGGCCACAAAACAGAAACCAACCCTTAGAACGACTGAGGAACACATGGGAAATGGGGTCTCCAGGTGGGACAAAGTCTGGGAGGGGATCACCGTCTCAAGGAAAACCTCATCTGGAAAAAACTCTGGGCACGTTAAAAGCTGCAGTTGCAGGGAAGAATTGGCCGAGCCGTGCTGGGAACCTGTCTGGCGAGAGGCACGGCACTACTCGCCCTGTGAGCGCGTTTCGGGGAGGGGAGGTCCTGGCAGCTCCTCTTGTGCAACGAGCTGCTCCCTAATTGTCTGTCTAATTGCCCGCGCTTGCTGTTCTGCTCCAGATTTAATAAGATCGAATCAAAATTGCTGTGAAAAAGCCCCAGGCAGCCAAGCAAGGAGCCAAGAGGAGGGTGAGCTGGCTTGAACCCAGCTGGGAGAAGCAAACACCATCAGATAACTGGGTGTTTTCAAAGCCCTGGAGGATTAAGGTGTTTGTTCAAGCTACAGGGGGAGTTGTTTGAGCTCCAAAATCAGGGTGGGCTGGGTGGGGGGACCCTGGGTCACTTTGCTAAGGACGAAGCGGTTGCTCTGTTCTGGGTGTCCCTCGCTGCTGAGCGAAGCTGAAAGCTGCTGGGCGTTTTGCTTTCCCATCACCTCTCCATCGCCAGCACCTGCCACCTCCCCATGACCAGCACCCATTGTCAGCACCCATGATCTCCCCATCACCAGCACCCATTGTCAGCACCCATGATCTCCCCATCACCAGCACCCATCGCCAGCACCCGTCATCTCCCCATCACCTCCCCATGACCAGCAGCCATTGCCTCCCACGATTGCATCAGTCTCTGTGAGAAGGTCAAGCCAGCCCTTGATTTTGACTGTGCAAAATGGCACCCTCATTAGCATGGCAGGATAATTAACCTAATAAAACTGCCTGCTGGCCCATAAAATCCCACGGTTTACGGCTGAGTCCTATTTACGGCATCCGATATGGGCCGTGGGGTAGGACGGGAGAGTGGCGAAGCCACCACGGTGGGAGGCAGGAGCATGCAGCTCTCAGCTGACGGGCATTTTGGCAGCCGATTTTCCCAGGATATCTCCAACCGGAGCTGGACCGTTGATGCTTTGACGAAGGAGGGTGCAAGGGGCCGATGTTAAAGCCTCACACGGCGCTTTCCAGGCGGCATCGCCCTGCTCAACCTCAGCGTCTGGCTTTGAGTGGTCTGATCCAGGTAACGGCTAAAAAGACCAGACCAGACCAGATGGTTAAAAGCACCCAGCTGGATTATCCCGAGCCTGCACGGCTCATAAGGCAAGCACAGATGTGCGCAGATGTGTGCAACAACGTCTGGGTTTGCATTTGCAGACAAGGCGGCGGGGGTGGGGGAGGCTGACAAATTTGTGGAAAAAGAGAAAGTTGGAGGTGGAAAGGGAAACTGCTCCGACAGGGAAACCTCCGCGGGGCCCCGTGCCCCTGCGCGGGCCCAGATGTGCCAGGGTTGGCCGGTCCCTCGAGCGTCCGTGGGGACGGGGAGGAACCTCCGCAAAGCCCGGCATAAATTGCATCAGGGTTTAATGTTCAAAAAGGGATTTTGGAAAGGCTGAGCTTGGGCACAATCCCACAACGGCTGTGGGGGTCTCCAGGGGACGGCAGCTGTTGGGTGTAAAATTTGGACTTTGGTGGCTTGTGTTTTATTTTAGGCATCATTTTAGTGGAGGTTTCCAAAGCCAAGGGCGAACTGCAGGGTCTGCAGGGCAGCGGTCCTGAAGTCGGGCTTTTCTAGCCCAAGCGAAGGGACCGCCGTCCCACTTTTGGGTCTGCCAGCCGTCAGCGTGGTAGAGGAGGGAGACGGGGATCGGGGTGCTGGGGAGGTGCCCCACTGTGACTCCGATGCCGGGAAGGTCTTGCCTGTAAATTGGGGTGGTGTTGGCTCCTCTCCGCATGTAGCACCCGAGCTGGGTGGATCCCCAAAGGTGCTGGGCAGCTGCTTACCGGAGGCAGAGGTGCCCACGCATCCGCCAGGCACGGACGCCTTCCCTTTCCCTGGCCACGAGGGGCATGTCACTATGGCCAGGGTGGCTGAGGACGCAGGGGCTCAGCGGGGCTCAGGGACACGGCACTGGCCCAGGTCCTCCCTCTACCCTCACGTATTTCACCCCACTGTGTCCCGGCGTCCCCACATGCATGGGATGGGGGGTCTTGGCTCAGTGGTTTAGCAGCACAGGCGAGGAGAGGGCTGGCCAAGACCCAATGGAGTTCAGCGCAGGAGGAAACCAGGAAAGCCCGGCTTGTTTAGTCTAGCAAAGTGGGGGCTGAGGAGGCGGATGGCTGCGGTCTGCACATTCCTCCCGGAGGGACGGAGCTGGGATAGGAACCACCAGGAGTCGGGGTGAATTTACTTTTAAAGGGAAATTAAGTTTTTGGCTAATTTGCTGTCTGTCGGCTACAGGACGACGAGACCAAGGCTCAGGCTCAGCCTGACGCGTGGGAGGATAAGCAGGCTCACTGCAGGATTTCCTCTCTGTTGAGGATGAGCTGTGTGCCCCAGCGGCTCGCTAATCCCCCTTTTTTTTTCTTGGCAAAAGGAGCCTTTTTTCCAGCTTCTCCCTGCTTGGGAAGGGCTGCGTCCCTTCCAGATGAAAACTCAGCTTCACAGGTCAGAGCTCAGCTGTAAACCTCATCCCTGCAAACCGAGCTGTGCCTTCCCTCCTGAGCGGGGCCCCGGGGGCACAGTGGGGGACCCAGGGGAGCGCGGCCAGCCCAAGGGAGCTGGTGTGGAGCCAGAGCCGCTCTCCCCAGGAGCTGCAGTCGTGCCCAGACACCCCCCTACATGGTCAGGCTGCGGCTTTCGGGAGGGCTGTGGAGACCCGACGGTTTTGTCATGCTGCTGATCACCAGGTGCTTCCCCACCGCCCTGGGGGAAGCTGCCCTGACAGAGGGGAGTCTGCCCAGTGGGGTTCCCCTTCTGCTCAGGGCTGCTTCTGAAGGTTCGTCTAGGAGAGGATTTTAAAATATTTGCTAAATGAGGAGCCTTTCAGTTCTGCAGGGTGGTTTCTTTTCTGTAGGAAGGAGGTTTCAGTGCCCCAGGACTGCCACTGCTCTCTTTTCCCCCCAGAAACGGAGGAGAGTGATGCAAGCACTGGAGTGAGTCACGCAGCTGCGCCCTGTTTTACAGCAACCACCCCTCGCACATGAAGGGTGGTGGCTGTCGGGCCCCCGGCTGCACATGGAGGCGTAAAATGCCGGCTCGTGTCCTGCCTGGCCACAGTGGTGCAAAGAGGAACCGTGACAGAAAACGGGTTTTGAATAAAGCCACTGCTTCCTCCTGCGAGCTACAGCCCTATGCCCGGAGTGTATGGCAGTAGGCCAGCTGCGTGTGCTTGGAGGAGCACAGGTACGCGCTTACCTGCTGCCGTCTGGCAGCACCCACGGCACGAGCACGTCCCTCCCAGGCAGCGACTCGGACAAGGCAGGCAAGAGGCTGTCAGGAATTTAATTGTACTTGGCACTCGAAACTGTACAATACATTTACAGAGAACCACACGTTTGTGTCTATGTACACCCTCTTCCCATTTCCAACATTACTGGCCAAACACGTGACAGGCAATAACCCTTTACATGCGAGTTACAGCTCCTCAAGCACAGATTTCAGGTAATGCTCAAGGACGGGTTATCATGGGATCACTGTCCTCGCCCCATCATCACCAGTCAAATGACAGGAACAACCCGTTGGCTTTGCTCAAAGCTGTCACCGCTTTGTTTCCTACAATGCTTTGCAGCGCAGTTACCAAGCTGGTATCTCTCACACGAATCTTTGGACCGCTAGAACATGGCAGTGACGCCATTACGACTATATACAACCACTATCTCTTCTGTCCTTACACCTCATCAGCTTCAAATGCTTTTTCTCTACCGTTCTACAACATGCAATAATCCCTTGGTTGCCTCCAGTCCTGCCTCCCTGCGGAAGGCATTTCATTTCCAAAAGGCAACAGTAACAAGAAAAATCTACCTTCACTCCCTGCTATTCCCCTCTAGCTGCTGCTCCTCCTCCCTCCCCAAACCCTTTACAACGTGCCTAAAACCTTCCTAAGCCCTGTTAGAAACGCAGTTCTCTTTCAGTAGTCCAGAGCGCACACAAGCCATTTATGTTGCTCATCGTAACGGGGTACGTTGAGCGTCTCCTCCCAGCCACCAGCTCGTAACGCTATGGCTTGCCTGCGCTCCGCAGGACTGTGGAGTGACGTGAGAAACAGTACGTACGTGTGCACCTCAGAGCACGAAGGATCAAGTATTTGAAAGGAGATGCCAAGTCTGAACAACAACAAAGTACAAAAATAAAAAAACAAAAACAAAAACAGAAAAACCAAGAAAACCAAAAAAACCCCAAACAAACTTGAAACAAAACAACTAATAAAAAAATTAAATATCTGGCAGGTTACAAGAGTGAAAATGAGGAATGTACAAAGGACACACTAAGATGAAAGATTCCAGTAGGTAAATTGAGAACCTGTTAAACCTGGGGTCTGTTTCCCTCCCCCCCCTCCTTTTTTTAACATGAAAAGTTGCATGGATTACTGTGAAACATGTGCTGTAAAAGACAAGAGGAAAATGTGAAATCAGGTTTCGAGTCCACTTTCAAAGGACTCCTGCAGGGTTGATCCAAACCCCCTGCAAAGGAAGGTTCTGCCAGGCTCGTGGTGACGGCCCAAACTTCCGCTTTAGTTTTACTGTTTTCGAGCCTCAAACACCGCACGCGGAAATCTTTCAGAAACCAAAGTGGGCTCTTCAAATCTGCCACGAGCAGTCAAAAGCACGAGGGCTTCTGAATCACTCCCACCCAACATTAAAACCAGGTTCCAAGTGGCCATGTTTGTAAAAACAGACTCCAGTTCAACAGTGTTAACTGTATACCAGTAGCTGCCATTACAACATAAAAAAACAAAAAAAATATTCTGTTCAGTAGAGTGAATGCAATCATGCTCACATTGCAAGAAAAATGTACACGTTATTTATAAATAAACAGTCTTCCACCAGGATGTTGCTGGGCTCCTCTTTACACTAGCGTTTCTTTCTGCTTGCCACTTAGCTGCTTCTCCCTTGTTTTTCTGAGCCCGGACAGTGTTCGGTGTGTTTTCACGCCCTTGGCTTCCTCCGAGTCCAGGATGGAGCCACACTCGGATGTGTTTTCATCTAGCTCCATCTCGGTTACGCCAGACATGGCAGACTGCCTCTTCTGGGCTTTGATGTTGGGAGCGGAGGGGTTGTTCTCCTCCGACTCTTCGCTCAGCTCTGGCAGCTCCTTCAGCTCTGCTGTGGCAGCAGTCCGCTGGAAGGGAGCGATGGCGGTTCGGATGCAGTTAACCCATTGCTGCTTGTGGAAGACATCATTGGCCTGCAGCGTGTGGGACTGGCCTGGGGAGGGATCTTGGAAACGAACTCGGAAGATATTTTTAGCTGAAGATAAACATAGGAAAAAGCAGATCAGTTCCTAGCTCAATATTTAGAGATTCCATTGGTAGACAAGGGACCTGGACTGCCCTGCTCCGCTTCAGGGAAAGCATTCAAAGCCCCACCAAAAACACCGCCCCAAACCCCACAACCCAGCAGAGACATGCTGAAATAGATGTTTTCTAATGTGAGCACCAACTGCAAAGCGCCATATATAATTTTATGGCCACCAACTATAAAACTGCAAAGCCCAGCAGTGACAGCCTAAAGGTGGACGTTAACATGTTTCACAGGTCTGCTATCCCAAAGGAACCTCAGTCCACGGGGATTTATGCCCAGCTGTAATCTCTCCTCACCAACAGATTCCCACACAGACGAACTGGTTTGGTCCGTACCTTTATCGGAATTGCCAAAAGCTCCTCGGAAGGATCCTCCCATTTTCACATCGCCATCCTGCAGGTCTTCAAGAAGCAGCTCCTGGACAGGGATCGGCTGCCTGTACACTTGGTAGGCCTGACGCTCGTTGCGAGTGACTGGCCGGGTCAAAACCAGTATGTCTTGGAAGAGGAAGACGTAGAGTTTCTGAAAGGGAAAACACATTTGAATATGAGCAAAGCATTGTACTCTGTATTCAAAGCAGTTACACATCCTCTGGGATTCAAGGCCACGTTATCTGAAGTTTCACCCACATTAACTTTCTCACAGTTTCCTGTTACAGCAACGTAGGGCCCTGGCAGCGGTGGCACAAACCAGACTTACAGCAACAGGTTCATTATTTAAATGACCCTTAAAAAGTGAATTACTATTTACAGATGCCAAGAATAGGATTATTAGAAGCAATACCTTTTCTGACAATACAAAATGCTTCATGTATACAGAAGTTAAATTGGCCAAATTAAACAAAAAACCCCCCCCAACCACCAAAAAAAATAAAGAAAACAGAAAAAGATTTGATGTTTAAAACCAGGTTACTCCTGCAAGCCAGAACAAAAGGCAGCAAACCCTCAAGTACAGCAGGGTCTTTCAGCACTGCTGCAGTGGGAGATAAACTTCTGGCAGTTCATCTCAAAGCCAAACAGGCGTTTGCAGGAACACTTTTGTTTGGAAGAGCTGTGTGCCAGTGCTCATAATGGGGAATGTCAGAGCACCTGAAAGTAAACAGTCGGCAGGAAATCCCTTTTGATGGAGTGCTTGGGCACAGAGCGCACTTTCTATGGTAATTTTGTGCTAATTATTTTCCAGCTTCTGAAGGCCAATTGTAAAGCTGTCAGCAGGAAACTTTCCCTTACACCCTGAAATGCAGGCTGCCATCAGGTGCTTTCTCTTCTGTTTTTTAAATTTTGCTAATTGTCTAAACTAACCCTAAGGATGGAAGGGCTCCTGGTCCTGCTATGACAGAAACGGTTTTAACTACCTCTGAGGGAAGGTTTTCAAACTTGAGAACTAATTACCACGAACACGAGGGACTTACATGTCCATTTTTATTCTTCAGCTCCCCATGGCACAGTAAAGCTTTGCTGCCTTCGATCCTCGGGTCCTTCTGCTTCTCATCCAGGTACTCCAGCTTGTCAATGTAGTACTGGCACTCTGACTCCCCCTTCTTCAGGTTGATGTCAGAGAGGACTCCTTGGATTATAGCTATCTATAAACCAAAACATTTACAAATAGTTAAATAAGGACCTCTGCCTGTGTATCTTCCTGTTAAGTGCTAGTTAAAAACTCCAGATGATGGAATCCATGTGAACTGATCTCTCACTTGCTTTCACAAAGGGTTACAGTCACAGATTTGTGTCCACTCAGAAAACCACCCCATGAAATTCCTGAGCGTTTAAGAAAGCTTTCTGAAGCTCCAGAATGACATGCTTATGTCAGAACAATGATCACGAAAACACTATTACTTACGGCTTCTTCCAGAATTTGGATATCAGGATGGTCTTTGGGAGTGTGCCTCAGGATCTCTTTCAGGAGCAGTGGGTATTTGACCAGCCGACTTCGAGGAATATCCAAGAAGCTCCAAAGGTCTAGCTTGCGGCTGAAAGGAGACTCAAGGCAGCGCTGAAGGAAGTCCTGCACTCTCCGGTCCTGCTTCTTCTGATCCAAAAGTGCTTTGGCTGCCAGCTGATTGCTACAGTAACCTTTGTAGGCATGGAGTCGTGGTAACTGCAGGAGAACAGAACAACGTTCAGGAGTCAAATTCCATGTAGGAAAAGCAAATCACGTTAACATGTCAAACTCGGAGAGTTCTACTTCCCTTACTGTGATACTTCGCCCAATTAAAAAAAAAAAAAAAAGCTAACAGACTATCTGGTATATGTAGCTAGTCTTTTGTGAGAACAAGGGCATCCTGCATGCAATGCCTTTGAAGTTCAGATGTTTGAGATCAACAGCGATAACACTGTTGAAATCACATCAGTGACAAACAGTCCAGAAGATACAGACATTTCAAACATAAATCAGCAAATAATTGCAGTCACACTAGTGTAAGTCTCCAGGGTGAAATCGTGGCCCATTACGGCTGACAGACTCCCATTGTTTTCAGCGTAGCCAGGATTTCCGTTTCAATCTTTCGCTCAAGGCCACAAAAGCCCACAGCTTTTCGGCTTCTAGCTTTAAACGTTCTTTAAGCGTATTTTTAGCCTGCTGTCTCTAAGTTATGTACTCACCCACTTCACGAGAATGGGCCCAATCTGCTCCACTGTTCCATCTGGTTTTGTTGCTTCTCCTAAACTTGCCAACAAGTCTGGAATTGAAACACAAGAATAGAAATTGCATCAATGCCTCAGTAAGCTGTTCTAATGTGAGAAAGCATAGAGTTTAACTCTTAGTCAGCACACTATGTGAAAATTATCCAGTTGCTCTCACCTTCATGCAGAGGAATATAAGAATCCAAGTCCCCAAATATGTGGGTGAGTTCTTCCTCGGACATGATAGAGAGTTTCAGCATGGGGTCATGATAGGCCTGTCAAAGAACGGCAGTATTAAAATACATTAAAATCTCCCAAACCCCAAAGCTGACCATTTAAATATGAGGGGATGTATCATGTGCAGGACAGACATGAAGCGAAGCCAACAGAAACAGTAATACTGACTTTGATTGCTAAAAGATTCATCTCTGTATGAAGGTATCAAATGAAAAGGACTTTCCTGTCTGAAGTGTTCTTATCTGGGAGGGCGATTCCCCAACTAGCTCTGCAGGACTGCAAAGTGCAACCCTTTTTTGGCTGGGTTTGTTGCCATCAAACCAGTACTGTAGGACTGCTCACGTCAACTTTTCAGGCCAGCTTTCAAACTGTGGATTCTGGGCCTGATAAGGCTGATATGTAATGCTTGCAGGTGCAAAGAAACTTCATTATTACCTGTAATATGATTACTGACCGCAGGAAAAAAAAACCACTCACCTTTCTGGCAAGCTTCAGGTCTTCAATCAGGTCCTGCTCTCCCCTGGACATTTCGTATATTGCCTGTGAGGAAGGTGATAAAGCATTAAGTGTCATTTTTAATACCAGTCTTCCTCTCAAAGAGCCATTCAGCTCACATAATGTACATCCTGTCTCTGCAGCTTGAATAGGCAGTTTTGCCATCTGAATCACTGTATGCCACCTGGGCATGACAACCTCAAGTAAATCTGCCAGCTTTCCTAGCTTTGAGAAAGCAACATTACTTACAACTGTGTGAAAGCTCTGACGCTCATGCACAAGCCAAATTAAATATTAGTGCCTTTTAAATCACTGCTTTTACACAGGCAAGTACGAAAAAAACAAAACCCAGAAAACCACAGAGGTCAAATCCCAGACGTCTTTAGTCAGCTTCTGTGTTGTCACTAGAAGATTTGTCTAAGAACTACAGGAAAAAGGCAAGCCAAGGCCTTGCTATTTGGCTTTCAACCAATTGTCAAGAGCTTTAAGAGAAAGACAGCTGGCTTTACAAGGAACCTGACTTTGGGTCTGCTGCAAAGCAACCAGCATGGCTGGGTCTCAAATTTCAGAAATGCTGGGCAGCCCCATGGAAAGAGTTTGGCACCTCTGAAGGGTCAAACTGGGGAGACAAACTCTCTAGTGACTCAAGAGAGAGAAGTCTACCTTTTCCCATGCCTAATGCAGAAATAAATCTAGTGGTTTAGAAATGAAGGTGCACAGGAAGACACAGTCACCCACAGATGATCATTACTCCTTTACTTGCCAAGGAAACAGCCCAAGCCAAGGCCTCAGCTGCTTTTCCCAGTCCTGCTGTTTAATGGACAGCCTACCTCCTGGCGCTTAATTTCTTTGGTGCTCAGGGACTCTTTCATGTTGACATCTAACATCTCAGACCAAAGTACGCTGTTTCTTCTTTTAGGAGGAGTAGGAGCAGCAGATCTGCTACATGACTTCTGGGCACAGCCAGGAGACTTGCTGTCACTGCGAAGGGCAAATGACTATAGGGATTAAAAAAAAAAAAAAAAAAAAAAAAGGTAAAAAAAAATGTAGAGCCACCATTTCAGTAGTACTGAAGTTTTATAGTATTATCCATACCCCTCCCAATCCTTCATCCTCCTCTGCTGTACAGGGCAGGAAAACACACCCAGATACTTTTCCTCAGATAAAGGAACGCTTTAATCAAGCTGCTGAGAAAGCCCTGAGAGACCAGAGACTGGCAAGCTTTTCCATGTGTCTGTCCCTGCACTGATCCAGCAGCAGTGCTTGGGAGGAGGACAGGCAGGTAAAGCTTGGGTCTATTTCCAAGGTATGAGGAAGTAAATAAACTAGGATCATAATTCTACCTATAACAGGGCTAATCAGGAGCCACTTGAACTTTGCTCTCGTGATTTGCAATGTTACTAAAAGCCAGGCACAGAAGTGCTCTTATCTCCATGTGTGGGGTATAGTGTTCCTTAGACAACACTTCTCTAGCATTATTGAAAGATCGCTGAACAGCAGGGTCAGTTCACATTTAAGCACATGCTTCAACACACCTATCTCTAGTACTGGAACAGTTTATCAACTAATTCTCCCTACCTGTATCAGTTTATTTTTTTTATTGCTTAAACCCTCAATAATCTCGTTATCTAGCAAGCTGCCTCTGAACTCCTGAACTCTTCTTCATCCCCAGGTCCCAAGCAAGCTTTCTGTCCTTGCGAGAATCATATAGGACATCTTCAAGAGATGCCTTGAAATCCCAGTGCCTGTTTTACCCCCATATAGCCAGTACCTTCCCCATGTCGCTAGACTTCTAGGACTAGAAGGCTCTGCTTTTTACCTGTATTGTCTGCCCAAAGCGCCGAACTGCACCATTTCTTACGGGAGAGATCAAGTTCGCCAGGGATGTGACCCGTGCTAAAGGCCGAACCCGCTTATTGCTTGGCTCCTGCAAATAAAGCAGAGAACAAATTGTACTGGCTGTGACTCCCACTTCATTTCTCAAGCTGCCCAGGCAGGTTTAAAAAGCATGAACCCACTTAAGGAGTGGGAAACACAGCAAAGAGAGTGTTTTGAAGTAGCCATTCATCTTTAAAGGAAAGTAGAGGCTGTAAATATTTGTCTGAACTTTAAGGCTGCAATTAAACTGCAGAGACTTTGCCCAGTGTAAAAGAGGCAAGAAGATAACATACATGTCAGTCAGAATTCAAAATAGGGCTCGAACAGGGACCGTTATGGTTTGAACATAAATAGACTGAAGCATTCTCCTCTGCAAGGCAAGTGACTGTCATCTAAAGATGGAGCTGTGATCTGCTTCTCCGTTTTATCATGTTTTCCTTTGTAGAAAGAATGTGTTTTTCCATTTTAATTTTATTTTGGAGAGAAAAGTAACAGTCGGAGCCCAGGACAGCCTCAGCAGCTATTCTAACAAATAGCAAATGACCACATGCTGAACATTCCTGCGAGGGACATGCACACACGAAGTGGACAAAGTTTAAAACCTTCAGTTTACAAAGCTTCCTCCCCCTTCTGCTCCCCTCCACCCCCCGCAAGGCATCATAGTTTTTCTTACACGTCGTTTAGATTTGAAAGATAGAGCTTCTGCTTTTCTACACCACTAATCCCTACCGGGAGCCCAGAGCATTTTCAATTCTGTCCTGACCGAAATGCTGCCAAGAAAGAGGAAACGCCCTGTGGAAACCTCCTGCTGCTTAAGCTCAGATCAGTTTTTAAAATCATGCTGGCAACCCTACATATTTTACCTGAAAAATATTGTGTTGTAAGGACTGTACAGGAAAGGTGTGCACAATGGGACACCAGGAAGAGATGGACTTGGACCTTAAGGCTAGGAGAAAGGCCAGATGAGGTGCCCTGGTGCTCTTAAACATCTGGCAGATGGTTGGACGTGACTCATCATCACAAGGAAGTTTCTTAGCATAAAGTTCAGATGAGCTGATGGAAGCAGCCTCTTTTTTGAGTTTATCTCAGTAGAAATTTTACCAAAGCTTTATTAGGCATTTTTGGTTAATTACAGTTGAGCTTCTCCTCTTATGTTTCAAAAGGCTAAAAGGCAAAGACTGAGAAGACTGCTTAGGACAAGCTCTCCGCTGTCTCTATTTCCAGTCTGAGATCGCAAGATAAGGTGCCCAAACCCTTTGCTTTTGTGTAGCAACAGAAGTGACAAATGCTGGAAACTAAAAAGCAGAATAGCAACACACAGAGCTGGATTCCAGTCATGAGACTGAGGAAGCATAAAAGCTACGTATGTAAGATCTGATTTCAGCAACATGACCCAAGGAGTGGCCCGTCTGTCTGCCTACACGCAGCGTTAAGCAACAGAGGAGGTTAGCTCATACTGAATTAAGCCTTCAAAGTTGCAGGGGGGCAACATGAAAAGAAACAATTTATGAGTGATGCAGAACAGAAAGACCTCTTGGCAAAGCACAAAGTGTGTTCAAAGCTGTGCTTGAAATGTTTGGGTAATCTCAGAACTATGAGGGTACTACAGAAATGGGAAAAGCTGTAAGAGAGCGCCCTCGACCCCGGGACCCCGACCCTCAGCTGCGTTTAGGTACAGCACCGGGAACACTGCAGTCACTTCTTTCCTTTGCCAACCATGAGCCACTGCACTCAAGACAGTCAGTCAGGAAAAGGATTATGCAGAAGGCTAGAAAGTTAGGCTGGGCTCAAAAGAAGACAAGGAAACTTTAATTAATTACAGATGTTTCTGAGTGGAGGAAAAGGACAGGTAATTTACTTCTAGAAAACCATGCATCAGTGTACTAGAATAAATGGACGCAAGCCAAGAGAAGCTTAAGAAACTGCAGGAATGTAAGCAGAAAATATACAGATGTAAGCCACACACAGCTCTGCCAAGGCCAGCGATGTAAATAGCATGGAAAAGAAAAACGTGACACTGAAATTAATAGCAAGAAACCTCAGTACTTTAGGACTCTTGTACAGTCTTTTGCAGCTCGCTGTTAAAGGATCAACTCTGCAGCCTTTCCAGATATGAAATACAATGACACACTATCTGCGCTAAGGGACATATGTGAATGCCTTGCCAGCACATCTGTGCTAGGCTGAAGCGACACATGCATATGCACGAGGTCTGGCAGAAGGCATTCCTGCCTCTCTGTTTGGGACAGGCGGTACAAAGAGGCTCCCTGGGATTATAAATTGCCACTTTTCTGAACAGTTGATACATACTGAGACATGTAAAGACAGGCTTGAAGTGAAAAGCACTGCTCTCTTGAACAAGAGGGAGCACGGCTCCCGAGGAACCCTTCTCTGCTCTGCAGAAGGAGGAATTTCGCACAAATCGGCACGACCAGAGCGTTTTCTGTACATGCGATGTGCTCCCCTGCGGTTTTCGGCCAACAGAAAAACTTCTGTATGCTATAAATTCAGCTTAGCAAAAGGCCATTTCCCCTCCCTTAAAGAGAAACAAATCCCACTTTCTGTCCTGCGAGCGCTCTCAGAAGTGAATGGCTCAACTGCCAAAAAACCGCATCTGTTTCTTCTTCTTCTCCTTCCAGCGATATCGTTTGATCCAAGGCAGAGAGGGGGGGAAAAAATGCCTCTCCTTAGAAACCTCACCTTCTCTGAGATCTGCATTTCAGCTCGGGGTCATGTACTCCACTTACAGTCAAACTCAGCTGCGGTGTAAGCTGAGACTCAGCGCAGTTCATCCTATGGATAACTTTGGCTCAGTTTTTTTTCTCTCTTTTTTTTTTTTAGTGCTGTACTTGCAAACAATGATGAGCCTGTCTCCACACTGTATCACTTACAGAAGCCCAGATTAGAATGAAGTCTGTAAAGTTTCTGTAACAAGCTAGTAGTGTTAAGCATTACAGCACCAACAGATAATTAAAACCCCAGTGAGTTCAACAGCACTTCTGCTTCCATTCAGATTTTTTTTTTTCCCAGGGAACTCTTTATTAAAATTGAACATAAATATATCATAAACGTTCACGCAAAAGCTAAATTTGTGCCTCGGTGCCTCAGCTGGAAGATAAGACTTCACACTAGTGGAATTTCTTCAAGTACTTCTAAGTGCAGGTTAACTTTTCACGTTGTGAAAAGATTGCACCTTGCTGCTCGAAAGAAAACCAGGCTCTACTCTTGAGCAACATTTTCCTCTAGCAGCATGCATACCTACAACCTTTCCCCCACGCTAGGTAATAATTAGTGGTTTTTACAAGGATCCCTTACTAGAGTGCAATGTCCTACGTGCCAGTCCCATACCAATGAGTACAAACACGGTGACAAATCTAAAAAACATGCGCAGAAAAACTTTTCCTATTAAGCCAAATAAGCAAAAAGGGATTTTAGTCACCAGCTCGAATAATTCCTGCCAGAAATCATCACTACCTGACTACCTCGTTTTAAGATTCACGTGCAAGGAGCTTGCTGAATCTCAAGCTCTATTCTGGAAACGGCTGTCTGCACTCAAACCGAACAACCAGCCTCTGGCTTGACGCATCTGTACGGAGATTACAACCCTCGCCTTTCTCAAATTCAACAGGCTGTTCACGACCAAGGGAGAAATCCAGCCTCACGCTCTGCTGATAACTTCAGTGGCTCTTGGTAGCAAGTCAGTACCTGGCACTGATAGGAGTATCGGCTTAGGAATCATTACTCAAGCCATGCCCAACGTTTAACTTCAGATACCCGGCGTGCTGGTCATACCCTACAGAAAATACACGTTTTAAGAATTAGGGGCGATTTACTCTCCTTTAAGAGATCTGGTTTACGTTACTTTTCTCCCAGCATCTGGTTTCCCTTTTGCACAATGAGATTGCCCAAGTTTGGCTGTTTAAAGACAGGATTTTAAGGGGCTGGCGACTCAGACTGGAGCCCTCAAGCTGTCTGGAGCCTCCTTTTTTTCCTTCCCACCTCATCTCACCGCTAATCTCGGCAGTAAAACCCTGCCCAGGACAGCCGGTGCCTACCTGGCTGCTGAACTTTTGCCTTCTGTCGCAGCAGGAGGCATGCGAGCATCTACCAGGAATGCAATTATTCTCATCTACATAACAACAGATGATAAAAATAACAATACTTCAGAAAAAATCCTCCCTCAAAACCCCAACCAACCCCTATGATTTTTTTTTTTTTTTTTGGTTTATGCAGCAAACAAACGCCCTAATTAGGAAAAATCCTGTCAGTGGAAAGAGCGCACAGAGAGGCCGGTGTTTTTTTAATGCAAACCCCGCTGAGAGGAGAGGGGTCAGGTGAGGCGCCCAGCTCGGTTTCGGCTCCCTGGTCCCACTCCTCCAGGTCAACGCCCCTCCAGGGACTATGAAGTTGTTTGTTTTTAAAGATCTTTTTTTTTTTTTTTTTTTTAAATCGCTGCCTGCACCTCACTCCGGGGCCGGCTCTCAGCGGGCAGCGCAGCCGGCTCGCCGCCTCCCCTCAGGCGCGGAGAGCGGGAAGGTGCGTGGGGGGCTCCCAAACCCACCACTTTCCCCTCAGAAAACCCCGCTCCTCCTCACCTCCTGCTCCCTGAAGGACTGGTTCTGCGCATCGATCACCCGGATAGTCCTTTTGATGGGCAGCAGCCCTCCGAGCTCGTCGTGAGCCACCATGGCCGCCGTCNCGCCCACTGGCTCATAGCCCCACCCCCTGGCCCAGAGGCAGGGTGCCCGGGGGCGAGGACCCTCCGGGCCCCTTTCCTAACCCTTATTTCCTCCTAAACTCCCCCAAAATGGGACCTCTGAGAAGCTCTACTTTAAGGCAGCACGATGCAGGCACCCACTGAGGGTCGAGGGGCCTGTTCCATCACGCCCCATGATGGAAAGCAGTTTGAAAAAGCACAGGGCTTTCGTTATTTGCGCTGAAAAGAGACAAAGCCAAATGTATGTTTTGGTTTTTGGGTTTTTTTCCTCTCTTTTTCTTTGCTGGCACTTGCAGCGCTGGGGCCCGCCGCCACCTACGGCCATCTTGCAAGCGTGGCGGTGGGACGCGCTCCTCCTGACGGGCAGCTCTCGTTGCTGCCACTGGAGCATAAATCATTTGCTGCTGTGAGTTGGTATTTTTTTTTACCAACCTCAGCCCTCCTTGCTCAAAACAAAAAGAATTCTTGTCTAGACCTGTGCTTTTAAGTTTGCTCTCAGCTTTAAAGGTTGTGCTGGCACGGCTCTGTTAGCCAGGGGCTGGGCTGAGCCTCTCCCCCTCTTCTAACAGGGGAGCCTGTCCCAGCAGGCCTGGCCATAGATGCAAAGGGTTTGTATTTTTTGTTTGTTTGTTCAAGTCATATTATTCCTGGCACTGATACAAATCTCCAAAATAAAAGGTCTCTTGTGCTGGTAAAAATAAACCAAGTTTATTTAGCAATAGGAGGGCAGCTGCATTGCTGCCTACCTATGCTAACCAACCTTCTCGGAGGAGGTAAATTTGGGGTGGCCAGGAATACTGCAGGGTCCCTGCTGAGCTGGGCCCCGGCTCCCACGTGGCCACTGCGGGACGGGCAGAGGGTTTGCAACGGCATTTTTCAGAGTAATGGGCAGGAGGAAAGTCCTGCTGTCCCCTCCCTCCCCTGGCGTTTTTTTTTTTTTTTAGCTTTGTTTGCTTCTCTCCCATGGAGAGCTGCTCTCAGCAAATCCGTGCCTGTTTAACCTCTGTGATGCGAGACCAGGACATTTAGGATCATCCCACCGCAGGATTCTCAGAAACTCGGGATACAGTGAATTTCCGTACCCTCGTTGAAAGGACAGACTGTGACTCTTTCAGATATGGGTAATCCTTTTTGGGATTAGTGAAGTCAACCACTTTTAAGACAACAAAAGACCAAAGGGATGATGACTCCAGGGAAGAGCAGGCAAACCCTCCATTGAGTTTGATCATTTTTTTGGGGAGTATCAAACATGCCCATTTCTCCTACAGTCTAAAATCAAAAGTTTGTTAAACTTGGTCTAAAGATTCAGGAATTCTTCTCGACCCCGACAGTGCACCTCTTTTCACCGAGATGTAGACAGGCTGTGCAGAGTCAACTAAAAACAGGGGATGAACAACCAGGACCCGAGAGGGAAGGCGTGAAGCAGAGTCACGCACACAAACGTGGCACTTAAAACGCTTCTTGTTAGGACCAGAACGTGATGTCCTGCGTCCTGGAGCACTTCATGCCATATAAAGTGTTTTCTGTGACGTAAGTGTTAAATAGTCCTTCTCCTTCCCGAGCCCTCGGGGAAGGGACCTGCTGCCATGCACTGGGCAAGCATGTGATTCACCGGCGGGGAGATCCCTGACTTTCTGCGTGACACCTTGTGAGGCTAACTAATTCGTGGTGATGCAAGCCCCAGCTGATGCAGCCTGCTGCTGTCACGTTGTGGAAACGTAAAGCCTGATGCAACAGGGCTGACCGTATGCCTCCTGGCATGGCACATGCAAAGGGTTATGTGCCCTGGACAGCTGCCCTTCGTTCAAAGCAAGGGGTGGGTAAAGCCTTATAGCAACAGACAAACCTAAGACAAGCAGTTCCCAGCTGCCCCTGTAGCAGGTGGGATGATTTCTGTACGCCTGCTATATCTGTATAGATCATCAAGCGCCATTTTGAGGCAAAATCCACCCTGAGCAGTGGAGACATGCACTGTGCAATGGGTACTCGCTGACCAACATGCAAGGCAGCGGAGGCAATAAATCTGGAGAAGCCTGAAGGCAGCAAGGGTGGAAGGTGATCTTGCAGAGGTAAAATAACCATTCCCCATGCCCACGGTGTCCCCTCTACAGCAATATCATCAGCACGGTCTCAGGACAGCTCAGAGCGTGCTACGATACCTTCACGTTACTTACCTGCCTCTGCTCTGCTTACAACACATGCAAGAGGCAGCATGAATATGACCTTTAAGTTAGTAAAGTTCATTGTAGTGCAAATACTGCTCCAGTGTGCAAACCATCCCAAACAAGGCTGTGGTACTTGGGAACCCCCTGAAGAAGGCCAAAACAAATGGAAAAAGAAAGGGGAGTTGTTCCTCGTGCTGCAGAAGCAACGAAGCCAGCCCTATACACCCTGCACCATAAATCCCAACTTCCCTCTAACTCAGGGCATATTCTTCTACCCAACACCAACTCCCTCTGTCTTCCCTGTGCCCACTTACCCCTCTGCCCTGGCCCCAACCTCCTTCGTGCCTTCCTCTGCCCCTCCAGCCCACTGGGCAGGGATCAGCCCACGCTGTGACAGCTCTGAAGCCAGGAGAATGCAGCCTGGCCGGTCGCTATGCTGAGCAATGGATAACAGACCAGTTCTTCCTGCTCTCCTGCCAGTGGGTATTAATAACATTCCTCCCCTATACTCCACTGGGGATTTTCACTTCTAGGAGCAAAATATCTTGGTGACTCCTATCCTACTATCAAATTAGGGAGGTGGGAAGAGTTTGAGTGACAGAGGAGTCAACCAGCCCTCATTGTTTTACTCTTATTTTTAGCTTGGGTTTTCATTTCCACTGAGAAGGGAGGACTGCTGTTACACAGAGCTGTTTGCCTGAAGTCCTGGGCGGCCTCATACCTGCACCATTCCTTGTTCCTGCAAGTTATTCTGGGTAGGGCTGCTACTAAATAAAAATGCTCTCTGGGGTATTGACATGCCATTTTGCTATTTCAGCCCCAAAGCATCATCAAATAAATTTTAGATTAACAAATGATGAATTCCTAAGAAAACATGCATCCAAATTCCAGTGTACAATTCCAGACTGATGTAAGTTTTCACAGTTAAAAATACTCAGTTGTTTAAGCGACACATGGCATCTGGCTAGTGCCAGGGGTTGCCAAGCATGGCATGCAGGAATGCTGCCTCAACAGCTGAATATGTCCTCTAGCACCTGTGTCCAGGGCGGTCGGCACTCCTGACCTGATCCTGTCTCTTCTCTTGGCAGTAGTCAAGCAAAACAGATGCGAGAATGGCAGGCAGACACAGTTAATATAAAACCCTAGCAGGCCTGGACTGTGATTTTCAGCTGACCTTCAGTGGAAGAGAATCATTACAGCACCCTCAATATCCTCATAGTTCAGGTCTGGCCAGGTTACACAGCCCCAACCATCAGCCAGGACACTACAGGGTTGCTTTATTTTATGCCTAACCCTGCAAGAAGGATGTTTGCTGCTGCAGACAAGAGCCAACAGCAAAAGATCTCTGTTCTGCCACTGGCTGGAGAGGAGAAGACTTGAGCTGGTGCATTAACAGAGCCCGGAGGCAGGGGGGTATTCCTCAGTGGACCATTTTCCCACTTTTCACAGATCCTGGATGCCTCTAATGTGCCTGACATCTGGATTCAGTTTCTTCAAAGAAAGAACCTACAACACTTTAATCCCTTTGGCGGCTTGAAGTCTTGGGGAAAACGAAAGCATCCATTACATTCATAGCATATTAATTTTCATTGTTGTGTGTGTATGTTTTGAAATCCTCTTTACTAGAACTGAAATCCACGTAAAAACTCACTTTACAGCTATTCTTAGTGTGCTATATATAGCGTAACATGCAGAACACTCAAGGACTGGAATAAATAAGATCTCCACAGGCAATCATCTTCTCCCATACATGTTCACACACCCAGGGCAGTCAGACCCCCTCTGCCATACACAAAGTTGTTTACTGTCCGTGAGCTGTGTTTAACATTCCACTCCCAGATATTTATATTCAGAGCCAAATTCAGAGCAGTATTCTGGAAAATGAGCAAAAGTAGGCTATGACCCATCAAGAGACTATTGGGTCATCTGAAAAGTTTACGAGCCGGTCTGGAATCCAGCATTTATTTTGGATGGTGGGAGGTCACTATAATTAGCTGCCATTCAACTCCATTATACAGTTACAAATACAAAGAAAAAAAAACCCCACAACACCCCAACAACCCCAAAATGCAAGCCACAGTGCCGATGTATTTTTACTGAAATACAACCTATGTCATTCTGCAGACCTCTGCAGAAAACAAGTTACCTCAACCATCCCTGAAGTGAACATTTGTGCGTTCAGGCCAGAAAAGCAATTTCCATCTTATGAATATGAATGCAACACCAGAAAACATGGACTATTCAATCTTGTGATATTATTAAACACAACATCTACCCTAACAACTGAGTAATGGAGCGAGAAGCTACAGTTGACTTCAGCTCCCAACCTGCTCACGTGCCAAATGTTGTTTTTCAGAGGTGCACGGTGTAGCCAATGCCAGAGATGTTCATTTTGATCAAAGTCTATTTCCAAATACAAATTTGTAACTTATGCATGGGCACGTTCTTGCATGAATCAGACACGCCAATAAAATTCCCATAAAAGTCCTCTAGAGGGGTTGTATCTTTGGGAGGGGGAAGGGATGAGGGAAGGACTGTTTTTGTTGGTTTTTTTTAAAGCTTGTGTGTATATATTCTAAAGGAAGGATTTACCGCTGCAGTTTCTTGCATTATTTAGTGATGATCTTGAGGCTGTGTTGCCCCTGCCTGAAGCCAAGCTGCTTGTGGGGACTCTGACCATGGAAAGACACTCATTGATGGTTTCAGGTGATCTGGACCAGCAAGAATGCAAACACCCAAGGATTCTCTCTCCCCCGCTCTTTTTTCCCAAGTAATTTTTTACATTAAAAAAAAAAAAAATCTGTGTTTATCTGCCTTCCCTGGAGAGATTGTCACTGTCAGCTTTATCATCACAGTCTCTCTCTGCTGCCAACACTAGTACAATTCTGCAGCTTGTTTGGGCTGAACTCCTATCCAGGCTGAGTAATATTCACAGAATTGGTCCTAAAAAGGTGAGTAAGGCTTTGAGAAGGACACAGCATCGTGGTTCATAAAAAGGGTCCTCACTAAGACTTCACTTCCTTTCTGAAATCCCTCTTCCTAAAGCCTTACAAGGACATCCCATAACCAACAGAAAACACCATCCAGACAAGACGTGATTGTTACACATTACTCAGCCTGGCTTCATTTTGCCTCTGGTAAAATACACCATCGCATCCGTCTATTCCCTGTCATATACTGAGAAGTATTTCTCTAGTTGCTAACAAACATCAAGATACACACACACCCCTTCAAAAAACCACAGTACTGCTTCCTTCCATGAATCATTCAACACCTTACATAACTGCGGGGGTAATATGGAACCATTTCATATGTGATCACTTAACAAAAAGTTGGTCATAAACCTACCTGAAATGCAAAAATAACTCTTAGTTTTAAAGCATAAAGATCTGCTTTATAAAGAAATTCCTATCCTCAATCTGTTGTTTGTCCCTGCACTGCAATTCACTCTTCCTTCTGTCTTATCTAGACAATTATCAAAGAGCCTATGTTGTAGTATAGCTCCAGACATGATCTGGGGAGAAAATACCTTCTTTCTCCCAAAAGAGTGTTTTGGCACAAGAGAAGGGGTGGCTCAGTGCTGAAGGAAGTGGATGCTGTAACTATGGTCTCAGGTTGTAACTTCCCACTTATATTGTGGCAATGTTTGGAGGGTTTTAGGCTGTGTGTCAAATTAGAAGCTTAACAGACCTAACAGATCTGGTTCACAGTAGGACTCTGGGCGACAAGGAGGAGGTTAACAAGCCAAAATGAACAAGAATAGCCACGCCATTGCAGTCCATCTGGGCTGGCCTGATCTCCCCTGCCATTTTGCATACCATCTTCCTGGTATGCAGAACAATGATCTAGAATATGTGAGGTTTAAACGTCATTAAAGGACTGCTCAAGCTTTTCAGAGAGACAGGTACACATCCAAATGAAATAATCCCTTCCCCCTACCTTTATTTTAAAAACATATATTGGGTAGGGTGCCAAGTCTGGGATTCTAGGATGCAACTCCCTGCTCCAAAGCAGCCCTTCATGGGATCACCATCTACATGGCAGTTTTGTCAGCACAATTATGTCTAGTAGGAGTGTGAATGCAGTATGCTGGCAAAACTCCTCCGTTATTACAAGTATGGTGATAAACTAGCAGCTTGTCAGCTGAACTATATTTGCTGGGGGAGATAGTGGAGCTGAAATAACAGTTATGCTGTAGAGTTTGACACTTTAGAGAGACAAACTCTGAAAAATCAGTTCCCATCTGTAAGGTGGGGATAAACAATATATGGTCTGACCTACACGTAACATTCTTAAGTTATCTTGATCTTCTCTTGTGACCTTATTTCATCAACGAAATAGATATATCCATGCCTGATGGAGCCAAATTTTAGGCTATTGGTTCACCCTCATCAAATCTAGACAGAGTGAAGTATAATCTGTACTACAGCATAAGTGCTCAATGAGACTCAGAAGTCCTGGTGATGTGTTTTGAAAATCTGCCTATAGTTGACTGTGGTGCTTTTGAAATTTTTAATAACCTTGAGAGTTGGCATCAAAAAGCCTGAAAATTACAATCCAATCAGTACCATTAATATATTTTAAAAAGAATACTGGAGTGTATTTGATGGGTGTGCCTCACTCTCAAATGTCCGGGAGAGCCTGACCCTTGCAAAAGAACAAGTTAAAAAGTCAGGTTGAACAAAAACTGCAGTCTGAACTCTGACTGTATTAGCCTAGGGATTTCCCTTTTTCCTTGGAAGATTTCTGGTAAAACTCTTAAAAGGCGAGTACACAAATCACTGTTGATATTTTAGTTTTACCTTGAAGTGATTTCTTTGTGGGAGAAACCTTAATTCATGCAATTTTGTCCAACACATAAAAAGGTAGCCCAATTAGAAAAAAAAAAAAAAAGAAAAGAAAAAGAAAACCCTCTTCCCTGAGGGCAGATTTCCTGGCCATACCACTCCCATCTGCATCAGAAAACCAGAAAGACCTCAGAAACAAAACAAGCCCAAAACACAGACAGTTCAGAGGCATCAGCACTGCTGTGTCACAGCCCTCTGCAGATAATCTTTTTTGCCGTTTTCCCTCCCCTACTGGAAAATTACAGGGATGGTCCTATCTGGAACAGGAGATCTAGTCTAGAGAGGTCAAAGCCCAGAGTTAGCCTGTTGGACAGGACAATCGGTCATGGAAAGCATCCAGCAGTAGCCAGCTTAAGTGAGGCTAATAAATAATGCACAAATGCAAAGTAAGTGACCACAACAGAAGATGCACTGGTCATTAGGTCAAACAGGAAATTCCCCACTGACAAATTACTTTTAATCCCAGTCTAATAAACCACAAAACCCACTTAGTTAACGCTCAACTCAACCTTCCTAGGAAAAACCCTATTTCCCTAAAGAGAGGAAGGAAGAGAAGTGCCTGACAGCAGGATCTTCAGGGCGGGTGGACAGCAGGAAGTAGTTTCTCTTTCAGAAAACCAAGCTTAGATAGTCCTTGGAAAAAGATGCAATTTTTGCACCGCCCCATCCTCATTTTCGTAAGTCAATTTAATCCATAGCTCTAAGAACAATTTAACACCCAGCCAGTCCAGCTTGTTTGCAGTACAACGAAGTGAACTAAATAAAGTCAAACAAAAGTAACATTTGGAGGGGCTCTGCACAGTTTTGCTTCCTGGCACTTGAAAATGCTTATGTTCTTGCTAAGTATAGGTTACACGCACTTATTTCACACAACATTAAAGCTGTAGCAGATTTAGGATTCAGATGATTAAAACAGGAGATCACAAACAGTGTTATGGATATCCCTAGCAGGACTCAGCCCACCCCAGAGGTGTATGCAAGAGCAAACACAGCTGTACATGTCTCTAAAGTGCCGATGGTGAAATGCAAACACAAAAAGTATGGTATTCCCCAGTAGAAGCCACTATAGTCAACAAAGTAGATGATTGCACAATATTGTAGTGGAACATGTTTTGATTACCTTAAAGTCAAGGCTGCAAAGACTGACTACATCATCATCTTTCTCTCGGCGCTTCCTCTTCTGTAAGAAATGAAACAGATTTATAGCTGTACACTCGATCTGCGTTCAGAAAGAAGGCGCTGTTTCTTATAAAGCAAACTACAGACATTTTCTTTCTTTACACCCCCAACTAACTGTAATAACTCAAAAAACTAAAGGTTGAAAACAAATGCAAAGCATGTTTATGCTGTTTCATGAGGTTTGTCACCTGATCGATACCTATAAATTATATGCCTATAAGCTTGTTTCTCTGTAGTCCCATAATTGTGGTTGGGAGTAAAATCTTAAGTAGGAAATCTCAGTAGCAGGACAGAATGCAGTGGTTACCACTGTGAAATGATTTGAGATTAATTTAGTTAAATGAAACATTTTTTGTGGTTTCTGAGGTCAGCAATCCA